>JAOBBB020048690.1:0-14618 GCA_025331005.2 Zoanthus gigantus
TGTACTTCGGTTGCACTAGTATTCGATTTCTCCGATTTGGAGCGTGAGCGAGTGCCTTCCGCCATTACTGTTCGTTCTGAACTACTATACAAAGTTAACAGCTAGTGTTTATTGTTAGTTACACAAAGACCTTAGCACGTAGAGAGTCCAACTGCATAAAATAGTAAGTCTTTATTTGCATTTAAGCTCATTAATAAAAAAAATATTGCATAAACAAGTGATAAAGTATTTTAGTAATCATCGATTAACAATAATTTACCAATTTTAGAATTTTGAAAAACATAGCTGTTAACTTTTGAGTTATCATGCCAACAAGATTTAACCTAAATTATATCTTTGGTAAGATGTTGTTCACAGTTAAATTTAGGAAAAGTGACCAAAGTTATTGATTTCGAAGCAGTTCAGTATGAACTTTGTTAGAGAATGAAGTTGCCGCAAACACTTTGAACCCACCAAGTCTGAATAGGGTTGATTTTAATAATTATATTTGCTTACTTCTAAGGTTTTGACAGTATTCTCATCAATTCTTTTGTCACATAGTGTTGCTATGTTTTCTAAATTAATGTTGCATTTTTCGATCCTCTGACAACTGAATGAATTGTTTGAGTAGTCGGAAGAAGGACAGCCTAGCAAAAAGTCACTCAGAGCATTTTCAGTCCATCTCAGTCTTCTAAGGAACCCAGAATATACCACCAGATTCTAATGGTGTAAAGGCGTCCAAAGTTCTTCATTACTTCGGTGGTCATTGTTCTTAGGAGGCTTTAAGTTTTTTCATAAGTTAATGCACGAATAGCAACTATTTTCTTTAGAATTGTATTGCATTTCTTAATTTTAACAATTTTATGATTGAACACAAATTACATTATGGAGTGAAAAATCCAAATAGTTGTATTTGAACCAGGACTTGCTCTATACGGTTGGTTGATAAATGAATGTCTTTTAATTACCATGATCCAGTCTAATTACTTTTAATTTGTTTCAGATCCAGTGAAAGTCATGCAATTCCCCCCGAAAACGAAACGGTTGAAGAGGATAGGGGAACCTCTTATAGTAAACTGCTCTGCTAAGGGTGAACCAAGCCCAAACATCACTTGGTACAAGGACGGTGTACGAGTTCCAAGCAAAGAGAGGTTGATCAATGATGAGGTTTTTAGTCAGCTTCATGTGCAAAGGTTCAAAGCCAAAGACCAAGGTCTATATGAGTGCAGAATAACATCAAAGTTTGAAAAGGCACCAATCTCTAACTTCATGCATGTTGGTAGGTAATTGGTATTAAACTTAGCAGCGATAAAACCTTTCTCTTCCCCAGAACATTTTTCTTAGCCGGCGGCGTCTTCGCATGAGAAAACGAAGGGCTTTGGAGTCATAGAATTTTCCAGTCCTAGATTCTGGGACTACCGGTCTTTATGTTTGCACACTGGTCTTGGTGTCATGGCGGTCGTCGAGACAGGCTCGAGGAATCAATTTGGAAAATGTTTCTCTACGTTTACAACAGAAAACATGCTTTTAAAAAAAGACTGGCGTAATTTACTTTGTCGACAGGCTTCAGCAAGTCATTGATCAAGTTATATGCTAAGTGCAGTTTATTTTTGACTCGTTGGTTAATTTGATTGCTTAACCTTAAATAATGTTGAAATTAAAGATATTAAGCAATTGAAGAATAGAATAATTTATGGCCACTTGTCGGAATTTGTCGGAAAATTGTGAAAGATTCTGGATTTGCGAAGAAGCGAAAAAGCAAAGCCAAAAGCAATGTGAAGGCTATCGTAACTGACGAGGCACATTTCATTGTTGAGTGGAAAGTATTTGATGTTTGTTTTTATTCGTTCCTGTTACTTCAGTGTATAATTTATTAGGCTGTGAACACTTTTGGTCCTTTTGATATATTCGCGGTTTAAACTAGTCTTTTTCAGTTCTTTTCGCCTGTAGTAGTAATTCAAATCAAGCATTTTCCCTATTATAACAACGTAAACAACTAATTCATATTCATTCATCTCCTGTCTCGATTAGATAGCTTGCCATCAGCAAGATATGAACGCTACATATTTTAATATTCTTTCAAATAAATAAATCTTGAAATTCTTGGTGATTTCCAACTTGCTGCGATTCGCCGACTCGTTTAAGACTTTAGTACGAGTCTCTCCTATGAACAGTTCCAGTGAAGAAAATGTGGCCAGTTACAAAACCCGGAATTTTACAATATTCCGGCTTAACCTTTCTAAAGCACGGTTGGCAGATTCTTTTTGCAAACATTTGTCATACTTTATTTCATTCCAGTTTAAAACTGAAGCACGTTTAAAAACGCTGCCTCTGTATTGCTTTTTATTTCGAAAATTCTACCGGGTGGTTTCTAACTAAAGCCGTTTTGTTACAACAACAACAAATGTTGGGAAAGTTGATTACGATGTTTTTGAGAGAGTCTTCGCCTAATAATGTTATGGTATGGTATGTTATGGTATGGTATGGTATTGTATGTTATGTTATGGTATGGAATGGTATGGTATGGTATGGTATGGTATGGTATGGTATGGTATTGTATGTTATGTTATGGTATGAAATGGTATGGTATGGTATGGTATGTTATGTTATGTTATGTTATGGTATGGTATGGTATGTTATGGTATGGTATGGTATTGTATGTTATGTTATGGTATGGAATGGTATGGTACGGTATGGTATGGTATGTTATGTTATGTTATGTTATGGTATGGTATGTTATGGTATGGTATGGTATTGTATGTTATGTTATGGTATGGTATGGTATGGTATGTTATGGTACGGTATGGTACGTTATGGTATGGTATGGCATAATTTTATTTTAGCAGGATAGCTCATTCAGCATGTAGCTGGTGTCCATAGGGGCCCTGCGATCTTCCATATTGCCATTATTGAAAACTGGGCTGTTCATATTTTGGCTTTCGAACATTTTAACTTTCTCTTAGTAGTTTTTTGTTTTCCAATAACCAATCAAATGAGTCGATAATCCTATGTCTCCAGAGCCCTTCCTTTTCTCCTACGAAGGCGCCGCCGGCTAAGAAAAACGTGCGGTTCTGGGGACGAGAATGAGATAAAACGTATACATTTTTTTTTCTTAGACGAATGTGGATTACAAACTGCATCCCTCCACAAATTTCTCTGGACAGTGTGAAACAAACTGTTATCCCTTAACTAGTTGCTTTGAGGATGCAGGAACTATCAGCTAAATATTGAAATAGGGGATTAATAATTCAATCTACAATTCATTAAATTATTTGTCTGACAAAGACAATCGAAAAATTTAAATTGAACTAATGCCTCATGTTACGCTCAGATTGACCCCGGTTGAAACCATTTATTAAGTATTCGATAAACAAATAGTACACTAAAAGTGATCAGTAAGTTCTGGGACACTGCGGTTGCAGTAAATCAGTGGTACAATAAATCATGCTACTTCTTGACATTAAGTTCTTTTGCCTTAATTTTTTAAAATCAGTTTTACTCCCTTACCAAAAAGACGCAAGGAAGCAAAGATCAATTAGATGTTAGAGCTAAGGCAACATCTTCTCCACAATTGTTTTGGGTGTTGCTCCGGCGGAAATTGAACCCGAGCCTTCCGCACTGGTTACTGACACCTTATTAACTAGGCTAACCAGGGGCGGGGAAGGGGGAGTGCAAAGGAGTTATAAAAACGGTTAAGAAAAAAAAATCTAATTAACGTGGGTCATATCCTTCGAGGGGGCGGGCGTGGTTGGCGCAGTTGGTAACATCTCGGCCTTCCGACCACAAGGTCCCCAGTTCGATCCCCGGCTCTGCCGAGATTTGAACTGATTTGTGCGACTTTCTTTCCCGCCTAAGCTAACTCAGCTTTCCATCCTTCCGGGGTAGGTAAATGAGTACCAGCTTCGGCTGGGAGCTAACCTGCGATGGATTAGTGTCTCGTCCAGTGGGAGTCAAAGACTCTCGTCTGCTTAACACTTCCGAAACCAGAAATAAGCACCGGCTCTATGGGCCACTTGGCTCGTAAAGGAGTTAGCTTAGCTTTAGCTTGTTTCAAACGATCACTTTCCAGTTCAAATGCTAAAACTGTGTTTAAAAATTACTCATGGTTTTCTCTTTTTCTCTTTAAAGAACCGATGTAAAAGGTTTTCTATTGGACGGAAAACTTTGTTGTCGTAGTGTACATAGTCCTCTGTTCCATTCACGAACGCAGCACTTAGCGGAGTTACATCTAAGACTGGAATGGCGGCTTGGCACATTACTTGAATAGCGTATTTATTGAACAGCTGCACTCTCTAAAACAGCAAAAAAACATTAACTTTTAGTTATGTGTAGCGGAATATCAATCGAGTCATTCACCTTTCCAAACCTAAAGTTTTTATAGAAATTGTAGTTTCGCAATTCAGTTGATTAGAGTGCTGCGCCATTGTCACAAAGGGGCCATGGGTTCAAATCTTGTTGAAGCATGAAATTTTTTCGGGTTTCTCTTTCGCAGTAGTTTAACCTCAACAACCATAGTTTACCACGCTGTACTTCCTTTCTAGTTTGGGCTTTATAGCTCAGTTATTTAGAGCGTTATACCGGCAGAGATCCGGTGTTCGCTTTCCATTAAAGCGTGCATCGGGTTTTTTTTTTGGTATGGGCAGTAGTAATATAGGCCAGGAGCTACCATTTTTATGCAAATGAGTTATCAAGGAGGCGGCCAAAAGGGATAGGAAAAAGGGTATGATGTTGGAAATTCCACAAGTTGGCAATCGTCGCTCTAACCCTAGGCCAAGTCAGGGGGGTGCGTGACATGGGTGCTTGTCAGGGAGCGTTGCAAGACACGAGCGATGGGTAGGTGACGGTCAGGGGGTCAACTTTTTTCAAAAAGAAAAAAAATACACGCTTTTTTTCGCTGGCCCATAAGCAATCCCCGCAAAAAAAGCGGGAGAGGGTTTTGGTTAACGATTGTGGTTTTCCGTAAGGAGAGCTCTGAGAAAGTGAATAAAGAGGTGGTAATGTGTTTTAAAATAGGGAAAAAAGGAACAATGAGAGGAAGAAAGGCGTCCGAGCAAAGGTCGAACTGAGATAAAAAGTGCTCTCACTGACGTCCATCGTTATTTTTTGGTGTGAATGGAGTAAAAAATAACAAAATGGCTAGCACCCGTAACGAAAATTTGAACATAAGATTAGAAGGGTGTAAATCGTTGTTTGAAGGTATCGAGAAAATCAGCAAAGAAGAAGACAGAGAAAAAGACATAGGGAGCAAGGTAAAAGATATGTTTCTCTTTTGCGAAATGTTGAACGTTGCGATGAAGACACGCATATAGAATGCGCTGGAATGTCTCGAAAACCAAATAGAGTCCAATATTAATTTGGGCCCAATTGTGCAGCCGCCAAGATCTTTTTTGTTTGAAAACAACCGAAAGAGGCAAAAACCAAAAAGAGAGGCGATTTATTAAACTATCTTAGAGTGTGGGATGTGAAAGTTGAAAGACAGTTGCTGACAGATGAAAGACAGATAAAAGACAGTTGCTGAAAGCAGGAGGAGAGCGTTCGATTTCAAGTCTTCGTTTGGAGAACAGGTGGGCGGGTTGGGCGTCGGCTGGAATCCACGGTGTTTGTGAAACAAAAGTTCACCCTAGCTACCAGTTCACAGATTTTTTTGAAGACAGTTTTGGTTTTGATCCAGACGTGCGGAAAGAGGATATTTGCTTGAAAAATAAATAGAGTCCACGCATTGTGTCAGTGTCATTCCATGCCGGAAAGTGGTGTGACAAAGAAGCCACTAGAAGCATTTGGTCGTCCCGGTGCCAGCAAGAACGTTTGAAAGCGTCTGAGGAAGAACAGATTTTACCTCAAGAGGATTTAATTGATAACTTAAGATTATGGAACCCTAAAGATAGTGGAGAATTGTTTGACCGGATATTGGCTCACCCGAATAAACACGTCCCATTTCAAGTACTAGCATCTATTTGTTGGCAGACGTGTGGTGAGAGTATCAATTTTGATGATCTGTTGCAACACGTCTCGGACCTGTGGCTGGATATTAAAAAAGCTGAAAAAGAGTTCGAAACGATAGACGAGTCAGTGAGTTGGCTTGCAAAAGATAAAAAGAATGAGCAAGGCCATGTCAAGGAGGAGGAGAACTGATTTTAAAAAAAACATACCAACAGACAGTGTACTTTGAGCAATCGTGTTGTTGTTGTTTAATAAGAATCTATGTACAACTTTAAAACGTTCATGTCTCTATACACAGTAATAAGAAAACAATGTTCCAGTCTTTTTTTATCCCGTGGTCGAACAATAACAATAACAACAACAAACAACAATACTTTATTTGTGTCCTCATGGTGTTACATTATGTATGTTACAATATTGATGAAACTCTAGTGCTTAAGATAAAGATGGTTGACAATCCTAACTCTGCACTCTCTATATATAGCTATTTCTACTCCATATATGATTTCATTACCATACGCAATATTTCATTACCATACGTAACATTTCATTACCATACGCAATATTTCATTACCATATGCAACATTTCTTTACCATACGTAACATTTCATTACCATACGCAATATTTCATTACCATACGCAACATTTCATTACCATACGCAATATTTCTTTACCATACGCAACATTTCATTACTATATGCAACATTTCATTACCATATGCAACATTTCATTACCATATGCAACATTTCATTACCATATGCAACATTTCTTTACCATACGTAACATTTCATTACCATATGCAACATTTCTTTACCATACGCAACATTTCATTATCATACGCAATATTTCATTACCATACGCAACATTTCATTACCATACGCAATATTTCATTACCATACGCAACCTTTCATTACCATATGCCACATTTCATTACCATATGCAATATTTCATTACGATACGCAACCTTTCATTACCATATGCAACATTTCATTACCATACGCAACATTTCATTACCATACGCAATATTTCTTTACCATACGCAACATTTCATAACTATATGCAACATTTCATTACCATATGCAACATTTCATTATCATACGCAATATTTCATTACCATATGCAACATTTCATTACCATATGCAACATTTCATTATCATATGCAACATTTCTTTACCATACGTAACATTTCATTTCCATATGCAACATTTCTTTACCATACGTAACATTTCATTACCCTACGCAATATTTCATTACCATATGCAACATTTCATTACCATATGCAACATTCCATTACCATATGCAACATTTCTTTACCATACGCAACATTTCATTACCATACGCAACATTCATTACCATACATTACATTTCATTACCATATGCAACAGTTTATTACCATACGTAATTTTAAGGGTGATAAATCTTGAACGTTCAAAACCTTAGAAAAACTAATTTTTTTATCGAAATGGTTTGCATTTTGTACAAAAGAACCTTCCATACTTACATCTAAAAACATGAAGATACCATCCACTATATAGATTGATGGCGTCAGTTCTGCCCACTAAAACAAATTTTAAAAAATGTGACATTTTAAGAACGAGCAGCATGAAGCTATCAAACTTTTAAACTGAGAACTACGTGAGGCTAGAAATCGAAAGCGAAGACTGAGAAACTTTGAAGAACTTTATTTCGTTCACTGTAGAAAATCATGAAAATAATGTTTCTCGGCTAATGTTTGTTCGTCAGTACAACATCGCCTATAGTACTTAACAAATGATAAGAACATCAACTTGAGACTGAGAAAGATTAAAGAACTTGTATTCCGTACACTGTAGAAAATCATGAAAATAATGTTTCTCGGCTAATGTTTGTTCGTCAGTACAATATCGCCTATAGTACTCAACAAATGATAAGAACATCAACTCGAGACTGAGAAAGATTAAAGAACTTGTATTATTCTACATTGTATTATTCTACATTGTATTATTCTACACTGTAGAAAATCATGAAAATAATGTTTCTCGGCTAATGTTTGTTCGTCAGTACAACATCGCCTATAGTACTCAACAAATGATAAGAACATCAACTTGAGACTGAGAGAGATTAAAGAACTCTTATTCCGTACATAGCAGAAACTCATGAAAAAAGGTTTCTCTGCTAATATTCGTCATTATACAACATCGCCTATAGTACTAGGGACTTTAAGATGCGAGGGCGGCAACGACGTCGCGAACGGCAAAGAGCAATAGCCTTAATAGTTGCATGCTGGAATGCAGCAAGCGGGCCACCTGCTCACCATCGTCTGCAGTGATACGCTGCGGAAAGCTCACTTTGGGGGTTCTGTGGACAACGTGAACGTCAAACAACAAAATTTAACAATCTTTGTTTGCCTTCGAGGCTAAACCTTTTACCTTCGGTCAAAAATCTCATGCAAAGTCGAAACTAAAAATTCATCGTTGATCTAAAACGCAAAAACTAAACTAGAAATACTATCTTTCACAACTGCCGTCGTTATTTCTCCCGTCCTCGTTTCTTAAAGTCCCTAGCATTCAACAAATGATAAGAACACACCTCAAAACTGAGAAAGGTTGAAGAACTGTTCATCTAACAGTCGCAATCATTGGTGTAAGGACTTACGAAAAACCTAACCTAGATAGAGGTTGCATTTTTCTTTGAATTAATCCTAATTTTAAGTAAACATTGTCGGTTGACCTGATTTTACTTACATCAGGGCATGGTTGTTCAAAGGCTGGTAAACTTTAACCTTGGGTTAAAAAGAAATTCAAACAGCAAACCCTTCTCTTAGTTATAAACGGTTTACGAAAGATTTTTCAAGGAATAACTTGTTAGTGCCAAATTACACCTCAATTATGTTTCTGTAAGGTTGGAAACAGGACATGGTTGATAATTTACCCTTGGGTTAATAGTGCTAATCGGCTTTTGACTGACAACTGCGCCCTGATGAATGATGCATGATGAGATATCAAATTCCATCCAATTTTCAATCAGAACCACTTTTACCTACGTCGGAGGAATGTATGTCTACGGAGTCACGTGGATATTATTGCGACAGAATAATGATACCAACTTGTCTTCGAAGCAATGGAAAGATTTCATGGTAAGCTCGAATTGTTATTGTGACTGTGTTTGACCGTAGTTAGCCGCTAAAACATTAGGGAGCTTAAGAAACGAGGAAAGAGTACGGCAAAGAATGAAAACCTTTTAAAATAATCCCGAACTGACCTAACCTGATTACCGTCACCTTCAATAATACGCCCCAAAAAGCTCCCTTTTTGAGTTCTGTAGACAACGCCAGCTTAAAACACACATATTTTCTTCAAAGATCGTGTACATAGTCAAGAAAGCCCGACTGAAATTAATTTAGTTTTTAAAAAAAAAGAACTAAACGAAAAATTATCTTTTTTTACAAATGCCGGCGTTGTCATTGCTCCTGTCCTCGTTCACTGAAGTCCTTGTTCAGTAAATTCCTTGTTTATTGAGATCCTCGTTCATAGAAGTCTTCGTTCATAGAAGACCTTTTTTACTGAATTCCTCGTTTACTGAAAACCCTTGTTCATAGAAGTACTCGTTCATGGAAGACCTAGTTCATAGAAGTCTTATTCAATGATTCGTGGAAGTCCTTGTTCATAGAAGTCCTTGTTCATAGAAGTCCTCGTTCACGGTAGTCCTAGTTCATATGAGTTGCATGTGTTAATGCATAACAAATCCCTCCAATTTCAAACAAAAAGCATCTGTGTGGTGTGTTTCCTTAAAGATCTTAGAGGCAACTTTCTGTGTACGGGCGCCTAACTAGAATTTCTGCCTGTACACAGGAGACAATTATAAAAGATGTGCAGTGTTTGCCCTCACAGACAAAAAATCCTAGGTACTGCCCAGTTGTCGCGACGCGATAAATAAAAGATTATATTGAAAAATTAGAAACGTTGGCCGCACTATTGCATGTTTTTGAAAACGTATACTTTTTAGATTTTTCAGTTAACCTTTTTGAGCATCGCAGAGTCCGCAAGCGAAAACTGCTCTCTCCAAATCGTTCCTTTTCGCAGGCCAAATGGTAAACTTGCGGGCTTCGAATGTCATTCTGATTGGCTGGTGTGATGCCTCGTTCAACCAATAAGATCGCGAGGATACCGTTTCGGTGCCGGTTTCTGGCGGGATTTTTTTGTGTGGGCGTTTGCTGTCGCTTCGCTTTCACAAATTTATTTTGGTTTTATTTCAAAATGCTTTTAAGTAATCAAAATTCTGGCTTAGGGGAGAATCATCTCAATGGAATTGACATGTCAGGTTTTTGAAAAGTGCCTTTTTTTGTTTTCGAACAAAATACGGTGTTGTTTTGTTTGTCTTTCTGAGCGTACTACTGTTTGTGTTTGGACTCTCTTTTTCAGTCAACTTCCTTCCTTGTATAGTATTAGTAACGCGTAAAATGAATAAATGTTATAGAAATATCAAATGTATTCTTCTATTTCATTTTTATAGTGACACTCTCTACAATGTATTTTTTTACATTAAAGAATTATATCCGCTTCACAATTCACAGTATATGGGTATTATTGTGGTAATCACTGGAATCGTCGCGTCCTTTATATTCCAAGTCGGAACAAAAAAGTCAGCCAATTCAGAGTCGTTAAACAGGAAAAGTAAGTCTTTGTAAATTGAGTGCTTTGTGTGTTTTCCGCTTTTCATTGTTAAAGGGGCTATGTCACGCTATTTTTGCAGTATCTTTTTAATATCCCAACTATGTCTTGCCATTAACTGAATTCCAAAAATAATGGTCAAGGTTTGTTATTTAAGACTATATTATGACGTTTATTTTGTTTTCTGTCATTTGTTGCTGCGGATGGCAAGAATGGAAATGGATTGAAACTTGAAAAGTTATGCCAACGTTCTCATGTTTTGATGCTATCTCAACAAAAAATACCAAAAACGTATCATGGGTTGCTCTATTTTACTGTACAACATTTCATTAGATATTCACCCCACTGTTTATCAAGAACATTTTGTGTATAAGTAAAATCACTAAGTAACGATTTTAGCGAAAAATTGACCCAAAACAACAAAATCGTCGTGACATATCTCCTTTAAGTTTACTTGACTAAAACTAACTAATTTACTGACAAACATAAAAAGCAAGAAAAACAAAGAAACAGTTTTTTCATATTTGGAATTTATTTATGTTGTAATGATTACAAAGATAAGCTCGATAAAGAGAAACACACAAATAGTTTATTAAGCGTTTTTTATGCAGGTCCAAATCGCATAAATTTTTCCGTTGAAGATTATGAGAAGAAACAACAACCTTTTCCCACTTCGTCTAAAATTCACAGCGATTGCCGTGAGGAAATTCAAATGAACAGTTCTATGGAAAACCAAGCGTATGAATCTGATTATAACGACTTCATAAGAAGTAAGTCTACGTCTTCTGATGTGGGCGGTTCAAACGACTGGCAAAGCACTGCGTCTGTTTCAAGTGGTTATTGCGATGACAATTCCATAGAGGGTTGGAATGACAGCTGCTCTGAGTCAGCACGAGATGAAACAGCTGAACCCTACAACGAAATAGTTATCTTTGATCCCCAGTTTACTTCACTGAAGACAAGAAAAGAGCCTTGTTCTGAATTTATTCAATCACAAGTGGCGCATTTAGACTGCCCAGCGGGGTCAGTGGAAGAAAAGTATGAAGTTGAGAACAAGGAGCGAGGTGAAAAACCAAAGAAGAGATGGAAAGACTGGTTGAAGGATCGCAGGCTGTACAAGGTAACCAGCCTCAGTTATAACAGGGTTCCTGCGGGTTCTAACTCAATAAATTTAAGACCTTTTTAAGACTTTTTAAGACCCAAACTTTCAAAATTTACTGACCTATGCAAATCAAAATGTTGCTTACACGATCAAGTGAAAGATTAGATTCCCACAACCAAACAGGATTGTGGGCTTGAAGTGACTGTTCGTGCGCTTTTCTGTATCTTTTTCGATGCTTCTTTGAGATATTAAAGTGTGCAATAAGCAACATAGCCAGTAAAAGCTTTAAAGTTTAATCAGCGGAAGAAACATTTTTGACTTGAAATCAATTTAAGACATTTTAACACCTAAACAAATAACTTTTTCAATTTTAAGACCTTCTTCAAGGCCTTAAAAACTCAAAATCAAAAATAAGATTTTTTAAGACCTTTTAAGGACCCGCGAGTGCCCAGTATAATGTTTGATGAAACATAATTGAATTAAGATCTCTTTTGTATGCAAGCATAAGTTTAAGAGCTTGGTAGTAGAGTCATTACCCTGGGGGTACTCCCCCCGAAAAAACATGGGTTAGGGTGTGCCGCTCGCTTATCGAAGCCCTCCCCCAAAATCTACGATTTTTCCAACCCTATTTATAATCTGACCCTTAAATCATTACCCAGTTTCAGACTTGCTATATAATTTATTTCCCTAGTTTAGACCAACGTTAAAGACAATGTTTATCTGCTTTTTTGCTGGGGCTCTAAGAAAACGAATTCTGAGTAGGGTGTAAAAATAGATATCCTACTTATGACCAAAACCTCTAAAAAACTATACCCTCTAGGGCGGCACATACCTATGTAGCCCATATATGGGAGATCCTATTCAAACTTTTGAAATGCACAATATATAGAGGATATTACATGGTGGCATGAACGTATGAAGTTTATCTTCGAGGGGAAAAAATATTTCAAGAGTGAGCGCAGTGAACGAGTGAAATCTTTTTTCCACGAGAAGATAAACTTCATATGTTCACGCCAACGTGTAATTTTCTTTTTATTGCATATATATGAGTGTTTCGAAATAAAAAAAACAAGACGAAAAACAAAGGAATAACAAAGAAATGATCTCAGTGATGTCTTCACTAGTGTAGTTTCATATGAAATATTTAAAATAAAACACTTATATCTATGTAATAAATGATCAATGATTTTGCCAAGTTGTAAGTAAATAATACAACAAATCAGAACATAATATTTACCAACTTAGTAGTTCTTCGAGAATCATTTTTTTTAAGTCATGCCAGGTAGTCCAAGTCCTCATCACGAAGAAATACTAATAGTGTTGACTAGAAGTGTGAAAATTTAATTGTTTGACTTAATCTTAATAAAATGTAATAAAATACTCACAACTTGTTTTTCTTGATAGTCTTCTGTCCGAGATTCCTAAGTAAATAAACATCAGCTAAAAATAATCAAATGCTCAAAATTCCCATCATTAGTATTGGAGACTTTAAGCAACGGGGACGGGCACGCCAACAACGACGGCCCAGAAAATTTACGTTTCTGGTTAGCACTTTTCTTCTTTGTGCGGATTATTAGGGTTTTGTTTTCCTTGCCATAAACTTTGTAAGCGGAAAACAATTAAATGTTTCTCCGTGAAGCTAAAGAAATACTGAGAACATTTTTGTTATAACGTCTTTCTTGTCCCTAGAAGTAGAACTCTAAAAAAACGTCTTTTCACCTTCTAATTTTGGCAATAACTCCGTGCAGGAGCTAAGCCGCCCGATACATTCTAACGTGCAGTTGTTGTATTTACTATTGTTCTTTGCCGTTGACGTCGCCGTCGTTGTCCTCATTGCTTAAAGGCCGATACACACGAGGGAGCTTGCTCCCACAACACGCTCTCGCAACAGATTTGCTCCTGGAGCTTGCTCCCTCATATTTAACCAGTTTGATTAAATGGAGCAAAACCCGGGAGCAAAAATTTTGTTGCGCAACAAGTTTTTTCGCATGAAATCGTTGGCACAGACGAGGGAGCTTTGCTCCGAGAGCATGTTGCGGAGGCGTGTTGCAGGAGCAAGCTCCCTCGTGTGTACCGCCTTTAGGACATAAGAAGAAGAAGAGGCTTTCAGAGTTAAGAAAAGGCTGCAAGGGTATAGAATGCAAATTAACTATCTATTTACTGATATATGCTTTGTTTGGAAACAGCTTTTATAACAAGTTTATGTAAAAAGTATAAAAAAATTATAAGAAAAAATACAATAACCAAACAAACTAAAACTATGAAAAATGTTATAACAATGTAACAACTAAAAATAAAAGAATTATAATAACAACAGTGCTAATGCAAAAAATAAAATAGAAATATAGAATCTGTCTGATAGAGATTGCCATGGATAGCTGAGGCAGGTTTTGGAATATATGAATTGTAAGCTTGAAAGAAGGTTTCGGGTAGGAGTTGAGCGATAGACTAGATATGGAGCAAATACAGAACAATGCCGCAAATAGTTTTAAATGTAGTAAAGAAAATTTTGAACTTAATGCAATCAGTAACAGACAGTTTCTGAAAGCTGTAAAGAAATCAAGAAATGTTTTTTCAAATGTATGTGTTGCCAAATCTATGATTTTATATCTCTGTATACAGATACGTTCTCAAGATGTGGCTGTTAGCTTTAACGCTCGTTCTGTTCGACTCATTCCGCTGGCATACGAAGTGTTTCCTTGTATGAGGATAGAAATCTACGGCTGCAAAGGTACTACGCATGCTCCATAACTGAGTAAAAGTGGGGTAACTTCTTGTTTGTAAAGACACATTATTTCTAAGTAATGTTTGCTGCAACTAATATTACTATTACTATTTTTATAATCTTATATCTATATAACACTAACTTTTTTCTTTTTTTATTGTAATTTAAGTTATTATTATTATATTATTGTTGCGAATTATTATAATAAAGATTATTATTATTA
>JAOBBB020048773.1:0-14613 GCA_025331005.2 Zoanthus gigantus
CCAGTGACTGCCATATTTGGGATTTGTCCCCGGTCCCACGCGTACCACGAGTAAAGGCTTAATGAGCCTCTTGTATTTATATATGAACACTTTGTTTGAAATTAAAGGCGTTTTCTCAGTCGTGAGTTTTACAAGTTTGATACGCATAGCCGTACGTTGTGTAAGTGAACGTTTCAGATTTTAGCTGTTTTAAAACATATTGCATATAATCCTTCAGTTTAAACCACGGGCAACAACATACATTGTGGGACAATTTCCGTACTGGGACGTATTAGCTCCTGTTGGGTTAGGTTTGGGATTAGAGAACAAAATAGGTAAGATTTTTATGCACAACGTGTATGTGTCGGTTAGTTCATCCAAATACGGAGGTCATCGAACAGTTAAACCACTGGCAGCAGGATACATTTACCATTTTGGATTTCAGAAATCTGAACACAAAACAATTCGCAACTCAATGTTCATCTGTCACCATTTGGTGTCCAACTCCTTTGTGTTTTGTTGTACGCCTGGTACAGCTTTGAATTTTTTAGTAACCGCTTTTATTTTTCTGGGATGGAAGCGGAATATTTTGTTGTCAGTATTTAAATACGTATGACTTCCCTCATTACCCACTGGTTTTCTATAACAGTCACGTTCGTTATTTCACCCTACCTTAACACAATGCATTCTTTTGCAACGAGTACTTCCTCATGGAATAAGTTGTTTAAAAATATCAAATTATAAAAAAAAAAAAAAGACGCCCGTAGGTACATTGCAGTAGACTATTACCTGTTGGTAAACTCTGATAGAAAAAGGCTTAAACTGGTTACAAACGTTGGCCCAAGCAGATGGAGCTTCCAACTCACGCCCTACTATCTCGGCAACTGAGTTTCCAAGTGAGGGTGCACATAAAAAGAAAATGATCTACATCTTCAAAACATGTAAACATTGCTCGGGCGTGTTCTGGGTTGATTATTTCCATCACAGGCCAAAAAGCGCCTGTACTGGGGCTGGTTCAAAGGGCCTCAAAGGAAATTTGGCGCGTAATCCATCGTATCCTGAATCCCCCGCATCAAGCCTACGCATTGAGCCAGACAAATTAAACTCTCATTTCGCATCAACCGCGAAGAGTACTGTTGACGCCGATTGCACCACTAGTGGAGAACTTCGACAACTCATTGACAGTTTCTCGGATAAAGGACAATGCTTTCCGTTTAAGACAAGTTACACGCACTGAAGTGCTCAATGTGCTAAAGCACCTGAGATCAGATTCCTCGACGAGACGAGACCTTTAAGAAAAATCAAGCATTTTCTACAAAAACTTTAGTTGAAACCTTAATCCTATCAAAAATAAGGTATTGTGACATTGTGTTTTATCCCCTTTCGAAGTTTTTAATTTAACTTTAACTTTAATTTAAATAATTGCCAATAGCAAGCTAATCCGGCAATGGGCGGTCAGGGTTTACACGCAGAGAGATAATGTTAGCGTAAGTCATACTATCAACAACAACAGTGAAAAGAATAGAGCAGTTCATTGCCAGATGAGCGTGCTAATGGCACCATTTTGAAACTCAACAATTGACATTGAGTTTACAACACAAGCCGGGAGGGCGTTCCACAAGTAAAGACATCAAGATTATGAGAGATTACAACAGCAAATAATTAATAAAGCTGGCCTTTATTCAACCCAAATAAAACAAACTTTGCTTTTGTATTTTTAGTTTTTTATAGGACTGCATTTTTATTACTTTATTTTTTTCCACGGATTGTTATAAAATTTGATAGTAAATCAAAGCCAAAGGTTTGGTATTTGTTAAAACAGCAGAAAAACTTGTCAGATCATTTTTTATTTGTTCTCTTCAACCTAAGATTAATTGCTGAAAAGTCTTAAAGTAACACAAAAACACAAAAACTGAAAATCACAGGAATAGCAGATTGAAATGAAATGACACAAACACAACCAATCAAAAAAATGTTCGTCGTGAACTCTTGTTTGAATTACATAAAATGACGATGAAGGACAACAAGGCCTGTGTCGCCGCATTTTGTAGTAATTCCTAAAATAACATTAATTTGTTAAAGTTTCTTTTAGAACGAAAGTTGAAGAAATAACAGCAACTATTTTATAACGGCGCCTTGAATAATTGACTAAAAAATAGAAAGGAAATCGGTTGGGCCGGGGAAAACCCCAGTAAAACCACACGCTGTCATTTTCTCTCATTCGCTATCGTGATATCTGTAATAAAACTAAAATTTGAAACCAAAAATATCACAAAAAACAGCTTGGAGGATAAATAATTTAAGTCTCTTCACAAGGGAAATTTCACAGGTTTATTCAATCGAACACTTTTAGTTTGACTTGTCGCGAAGATACATCACCATAAATTAAACATCGCGTTCTGTCGACTTATGTCCTAAAAGGACAACCAAGCAACAATTGTCAGCAAGTTTACTTATCGCAAGAAGTAATGATATCACTAGGGAGACTTGCGAGACATTCACTCAAACAACTGATGTAATCTATCTTACCAAACCATTCCTTGTGCCCCCGAACCGATTGCGTGAAGGTTCTGATACCGTTTGAGCACGGCAAAAACTGTGTCTCCGACATGAACGGAGTAGAACATCTCCTTTTTTTGACCCTCCACTTTCACTTCATCGTCATTTTTCTTTTTGATCACCACAAGATCCACAGGCTTTTGAAGAAAAGCAAAAAAATCGCAGCACTTGAAGAACATCAACATCAGCGAATGCCGGAAGCCATGTTTTCTCTTTTCATATCTGCTACGCATGCGTAATTTCTTGTTTCTTCTAGAACCTGGAATCGACTATTTATTCCTGCGCAGATAATTCGGGGGTATTCTGAAGTCCTGTACTCTAATTGCTCTTCCAAAGTTTTTTCTTACATAATGCGGCCTTTGAGTGAAACAGCAATAAATTTTGCTTTAAAACAACAAGGTTTAGCTATCTTTATTTATCGCACCGCGCATGCAGATTTAACAACAAGATCTGAAGTTGGAGGAGATATTTTGAAATTAGACTCCATGTTTTATTAGTTTTTTCTTAAAGCGTTTTAGTAATGACCGGCTCTTTTTTCCGCTTTACATCTCCGCTTATATCCGCAAAAAAAGCAGTAGCCTTAGTTAATTACTGAATACGGCTAATGCACGCTGGAATGTAGCGAGCTGACCACCTGGTCGCCATCGTCTTTACTGATAGTGTGATACGCCGCGGAAAGCTCACTTTTGGGTTTCACTGTGGACAACGTGCACGTCAAACAGCAATTTGACAATCTTTGTTTACCTGAGAGGCTGAACCTTTTACCTTTTTATGTTCGAGAATCTTGTGCAAAGTTGAAACAGAAAATTTATCGATGATCTAAATAGGAAAAACTAAACGACTGCCTTGGTCCTTGCTCCAGCCCTCGTTTCTCAACCTCCTACTGGAGTATGAGAACGAGGTTCCAAGTTGGTTTCGCGGTGCGTAGAAAGCATTGTTAAGAGGGGGGGGGGGAGAGTTCCAAATCACCAAAAGCTGTTTGGTCAGTGATAAGTTTCGCAACTGAGGTCGCTCTAAAAATTGACACAGTGAAGGATAGCTCCTTTCATTCCTTCCTTCCGCCCATCCACTGCTTATCTCACTGAAAACAAGATACGAAACGAAAAGATAGCGCTCATTATCAAAATGTATAATACTACTAGAAACCCTTAAGATTTGAAAAAGGGAGACAAGTTCCGAGATGTGACAGGGGATTTCCGATACCCCTGGACCCCCTCCCCCCATCCCTGCCTTCGCCCCTGTTTCGATTCAACACGCCATGCACTGATAACATTGGCCAAAAAAGGCGGCTTGGGTTAGTTTTATTTTTGTTCTTTAAGTTCTTTTCACTCCGTGTTATTGGCTTTAAATCCTGTGGTACTTAAAGAATAAGAAATTATGCGTTTAATGAACTAAAGCTTAGTTCAGCCTTGGAACTCGAGATACTGTTGTTTTTATTTTTAAAACTAAAAGATTTAAGTATTCGAGTATCGTACTCGTAGACACTTGTTCCATTTTGTTTTCATTTAAGGTTGCTTCTTCAGCACCATCAAGCAAGGTTAAAACCAAGATGAATAAGTTCGAGCCGTTGGAAT
This sequence comes from Zoanthus gigantus, assembly GCA_025331005.2. Lineage (NCBI taxonomy): Eukaryota > Metazoa > Cnidaria > Anthozoa > Zoantharia > Zoanthidae > Zoanthus > Zoanthus gigantus. The sequence continues at coordinate 4,113 of JAOBBB020048773.1, forward strand.
TGGAGCGAGCAGAAAACCTAGAAAATTTTTAAGTGGAAGCTAGAAACGTTAGCGGCCATCATTACTTAAGAAACTCAGTGAAAGCGCTAAGATTTGATCACCTCTGATGATAAATTGCCACGGTTGAACAATATTTCTGAAAGTATTTTCCCCTCTTTTTGTAAAATTTCAGAACTTCCAGCACTTCTAGTTCTGAAAGTGATCTGAATGTTTGCTAGCTCATGGTACTTTCAAGTGATTTCTACCTCAAATGAATGTAAGGACCAATCACAAGTCATGCTTAGTTCAATGACGTAATAAAGTTGATGTTATATCACGTGCGCTTGTATTGGTGACCTTGACCGACCACTGCCTTCGTTGTTGTGTGTTTGTGGTGAAAAACATATTCGTTAATTGTTGAATTATCGATAATGAATAAAATGTTTCCTTAGTATATGATGTATGGAGTGATACAGTCCCTCGGCTAAAGAAATGTCTTCAGAGTATCTCAAAGTTTTCTAATGTTTACTTTTCGAACAATTTTTTCATTCTCGGGCCTATATCACTGCATAAAACAATAGGACTTTAAGATACGATGACGGCAACGGGGACCGGAACGGCAAAGAACAATAGCCTTAATTATTGTAATACAAAAGTAGCACGCTGGAATGTAGCGGGCACCTGCTCACCATCGTCTTCACTGATACGCCGCAGAAAGCTCACTTTTGGAATTCAGTGGACAACGTGAACGTCAAACAACAAAATTTGTTTGCCTTCGAGACTGAGCATTTTAGCTTTTCCTGTTCGGGAATCTTGTGCAAAGTCGAAAGGTAAAATTTATCTATGATCTAAAACAAAAAAACTAAAGGAGAAAGAATATTTTTCACAACTCCCATCATCTTTGCTCCCGTCCTCGTTTCTTGAAGTCCCTAATAACAAACTAGGGAAGTACTTTTTTCATATATTAGCAGCCATGGACAGCTGTTTTACCCCTTTTAGACCTCATCACCATGGTATAGCTAACAGGCTTAGGTTATTCATGAATGCATAACGCGAAGAAAACGGGATTCCAAAACAACACCATAGTTTATTCACAACAAACTGCAAGAAATAAAAACAGATCACGAGCTCAACGTACACAATTTGTCACCTGGCCCAATCCTACTACTTATACTTTTTTGACTCACGGATACTCCGTAGAAGTAGCAGTGAGTTATAGCTGGTTTTAGTTATAGTTGTTTTAAATCCTCCAGCCTGCTTTGCGCGATTGGTTTGTTTATAAAGTTTCTCGATCCGCAATGTTTACTGTGTTACTGTTTAAGCAATCTTGAGTTCGATTCTTTGATTCGTTTAGGGAATTGGTATAAATGTTTGCTATTATTAATGCATATTCGTTCGAAAATAGCCAAACTGAGAAAAGCAGGGGGAAATCTGGGAAAACACTCACTTTTGACAGTTTTGGTCTGAATTGTAGTTCTACTTGTGCGCAGTATCCGTGAGTTGTCTCATTGTCCACATCGAGACTTTTGATTCTTCCTCCAAGTCAAGAACTCTACTTGCTCCGATATAAGTATATACAGAAGTATACAATGTGCCCTCCCGGTTACCACCATAATGGCATTATAGCAGCTCGTTGGGCACACGATGTACGGTTACACATTGTAGGATTGCATTGTGGAGTCACCATGTATATATATATATAGCGTGACAAGTCCACTAGAACGTTCTGAAGGTTCTAGTATATGATTGAACGTTCTATTACATATGTCTGGAGATTCTCTAGCAGCATCAAATCATTCCTCTATAGGAAAACTCTAGCAAACTAAAGAAAATTCTAGCACCGTCCGGTTAGTGCTTGTTGCTGAAAGTATTTTCTAGAAGCTATCTTTGCGGTGGCTAACTGCCACAACAGGTTCCCACAGAAGGTAAGAAGTAATAGTAAATGTTAGCAGTCACGGATAACTGTTTTACCCTTTTTACGCCTCATCAGCATGAAATAATCTATAATAAACAGGCTCAGGTTCCCACAGAAGATAAGAAGTAATAGTGAATGTTAGCAGCCATGGACGGCTGTTTTGGTCTTTTTAGGCCTCATCAGCATGGCATAGCTAATAAACAGGCTCAGGTTCCCACAGAAGATAAGAAGTAATAGTGAATATTAGCAGCCATGGATAGATATTTTAGCCTTTTTAGGCCTCATCAGCATGGCATAGCTAACAAACAGGTTCAGGTTCCCACAGAAGATAAGAAGTAATAGTGAATGTTAGCAGCCATTGGACGGCTGTTTTGGTCTTTTTAGGCCTCATCAGCATGGCATATCTAATAAAGACTCAGGTTCCTACAGATGATAAGAAGTAATAGTGAATGTTAGCAGCCATGGATAGCTGTTTCTGTCTTTTTAAGCCTCATCAACATGGCATATCTAATAAACAGGCTCAGGTTCCTACAGATGATATGAAGTAATAGTGAATGTTAGCAGCCGTGGACGGCTGTTTTCAGCCTTTTTATGCCTCAACAGCATGGCACAGCTAGAAAACAGGATCAGGTTCCAAAAGAAAAGTAGTAGTGATCCAGTTTGTATCACCGTTTTATAGATGACGTGATAAAACGGTCTTAGAGTTCATATGCAATTTAAGTTTTTGCGAAAGCGAAGCCTGAAAAACAAGATACGGTACGTCTGCGATACTCTTACAGCACTAACCAGCTAAAATACGAAACCTAAGCATTTGGGAGCCGGCAAATATTTTATTGTGCAAAGATAATTTCGTTTTGTCGAATTGCACACAATTTAGGCATCCTGCTAATGAACAGTAACTGTTTTGCTATTTTTTTCAGCAGCAATCTAGTTATGTCTGTTCAGATAGCTATTTGCATTTCCTGATAACTGGGACTTTAAGAAAGTTAACGAGGACGAGAGCAGAGACGACGGCAGTTAAGAAAAATTTTATTTCTCGTTTAGCTTTTCCATTTCAGATCATCGATAACTTTTCCGTTTCGACTTTGCACAAGATTCTCGAACAGAAAAGGTAAAAGGTTTAGCCTCGAAGGCAAACAAAGATTGTCAAATTTTGGTTGACGTTCACTTTGTCCACAGAACCCCAAAAGTGAAGACGACGGTGAACAAGAGGTCAGCTCGCTACATTCCAGCGTGCTACTTTTGTATTTGATAATTAAGGCTATTGTTTTTTGCAGTTCCTGTCGCCACTGCGTCCTCGTATCTGAAAGTCCTTAATAGGTCGAGAGCTGTCTGCCGCCATTCAGACTTCTCAGACCATAAACGCGTTCGTTTGTGCAGATAAACATGTAAAGAAACGGGAAGATTGAAACGCGATTATCAAAAGGTGTTACATTAATTTTGTAATACAAAAATTATAATTCAAAACCGAACTTTTGATTTTTTAAAATTAAACATCAAAGAATGGAACAACTTTTAGTTAATGGTTTTGCTAAAGCGTGGGAGGACTTCGGCTTAAACCCATCTTTTACGAGAGCAGCGAACGCGGCGCGTAGGATTAAAAGCGAAGCTAATTACAACGGCGAAAAAGTTAGCTGCGAAGACACGCATGTAAGGGAGATGCTTAACAGTGGAGCAAGAAACGAATGATGGTTGCCTAGATAAAAGCTAACCCAGCTCACGAGATGAATGGAGAAGATCTCTTCATTGGTATGGCCCGGAAGGATCGGAAGCTGAGTACCTTACATAGGATGGAAAGAAGGTCGCACAAAGATTCAAATCTTGCCAGAGCCGGGGGTCGAACTAGGGACCTTGTGGTTGGAAGACAGAGATCTTACCAACTGCACCAACCACGCCCTTTCCGTTCATTGGTATCACGGGTTCGAATTCCCTTTGATTATACCTCACAGCAGAGCAACACGTAGACAGAACCCATATTTAGATCTGCTCCAAGTTTTTAAACAGATTTTGACTAATAATAATAATCATCAATACTAACTGAATAGTATAGATGATCCAACTGAAAACTTTATTAATTTCAAGCATTTTTGTATACATTAAAAGGTAAATACACAAAGACAAACTTATAATTTAACATTCTAATATATCTCATTCTTGCACTCATAACTACTGCCTTTTAACATTTATAACTGGTGTATATTATATCGCCAAGCATAATTAAGGATTTGGAGAAAAACACCGATCAATTGTTCCCTTTTGTATAGAATGTTTTGTCAATCAAGCACTTAGCCGCAAAACTTGTGCAAACACAAAAAATGTGGACTATTGAAAAACGAAACCCAAGATTTAACAAAAAACGTTTAAAAATAAAAACTTTAAGCATAAACTTAAACAACTACAACACGCCTTTTAGCTTTAAATTAATGAACTTAACTGATCATTGGTATATCATTGAATTTATAATAGCTCTGTGTTGAATATGTGAAGCGAAACTGATCAAAACAGCTATGATTAAAGATTTTAGCTATATAATAAATCTTATTGAATTAATTCCATATAAAAATTATATAATGGCAACGTTAAAGTGCCTCTGTTTATTAAAGAAAATACTCAGGACTCCATTATATACATACATGTTCATCATAGTTTTTACAAAGTTTAAAATGGATCACAACTAAAACTTTTGCTTAAAGTTTCTGGAGTCGGTTTTATGGCTCTGTCATCAGAAAGGTTTAGCGTGGTATCCAATCACTGAAAATCAGAAAATCAAACCGCGCTAAAACTTTGCGACGACGGAGCCATAAAACCGACTCCAGAAACTTTACGTAAAAGTTTTAGTCCTGATCCGTTTTAAACTTTGTAACTATCTCTGACACAAGCCACTGAGCACTTTAATAGTACCGTGGAAGTCACCTTCATACGTGCAATTATCATAGTTTTTATCTATATAATAAATCTTATTGAATTAATTCCATATATAATGGAAATGAAAGAAAATATTCAGGACATTCATACACAAGCTCTCACGGTTCACTGACCTAATATATCAAATCACTGAAAATTATCCGATGGGCTAAAATAACAATTTTCATGAATAACAAAATTATAAGTGTAGGAAATTCAGAAAAACACATTGGCATGCGAGTGGGAGATCTCATATAAACGAAATAAAACTACTGGTAATATCACTAAGTATCGTGTAATATTTAATCATTTGAAAAAAGAATGGATGAAAAAATTTTATTTGTTTTCCGATGCCCTCTTTCATTCTTGAATATAGCTCTTTTCTCTTCATACCTCAAGATGACATGTTCTTTTACCATGTAAAGATTTATCGATCGCAAAATAGAATAAAAGTTTAGCCTTTTGTTAAATATATATATCTATTTTTTGGTTGGATTATGACGTTACTGTCCTTCATCGATATGACAGTACTTCATCTCTTACAGCTAATCAAAGTTAACTATTTATCATAACACTGGCTACTAAAGTATTTACATAAAAATATTTTTTAAGTTGAACTATGAGTCCCGATTTTATCCTCCCTTGTGTGACGCTAAATGCATTGACACCAAGTGAATTCATTCGCCAGAACTCCAGTTCAACCAAATCAACTGCTGAGGCTTTTGAAATGATGAAAATAATATGTACAATGGGACAGTGCAATGTGAATGCTTTTGGTTACGATGTAAATGACTACATCACAATCATCTCCATAACAAATTGCTCCTGTCACTGTACTAATTAAAAGCACCACAGCTTTTTGTTTTTTGTTTTCCAACTGCAACAATCACTTCAACATAAACTTCAATCTTAACAGTTGTTATCTTGTCTCAATCTTTAAGCTACACGCATTACAGTGCAAGTAAAACAGGTGAAATGTTATAGTAAGTGTTTGTTCAGTATTAAAAATGGTTAATTCACAGTCTGAAACTAACAACAGGGGACCTATAATGGAACTAAAAATTGGAAATCACTGAGCAATATAAAAATTTTCCAAACAAGCAACACAGAACTGACCAAGTCTCAATTAACACTGTAAATTCTGTGATAAATACTACAGTATGAGCAGTATAGACCCTTCCTTGATTCTAAATTGAGCACATGAATCATAGGCTTGTACCACAGTATTGATTGATGTCATAGGTCTAATAACAAAGCTAAGAGTCTTGGAAAATGGGGAAAGACAAATAAATCTGCTAAAATGAGAAACTAAAACACTTTATGTAAAGTTAGAAGGCAAACCAATAGAAACAAATCAAACAATTTAAATTACTGCCAATTTACTAATTTTTTACCTGTTGAACAAACACTTTCTATAACGATTTAGTAAAAATCAACCAGCATTCTACCAAAACTCCTGAAGCTTTAATGTCTAATACTCTAATTGATATTGATTTAGTGAGTGATTAATGATGTATTTTCCAGAAACGGAAATACAAAACACACTTAGACAAGGTCACAAATAAAGCTTCAGTGAAGATGATGCTGAAAATAATAGTTTACTTGATGGTTTCAGCAAACATTTAAGACTACTTAATTGCTGTTTTTTTCTTGGAGATAAATAATCTCGACTTAGCCCAAGGGACTTTGTTGACAATTTATTAATAGAATAATTGAGAAGTAGTCTTGTTTTAAAATGGTGTTGTTGGTAAAGAGCCAGTACAATTACACATACCTGTCTGTCTATGCACACAGTACATAGTAGCTAAATGCATTATAGCAACCCTGAAACATGTACCCAGATTCAGGCCCTGTGGGACAGTGCCTAATCAGCAATCTTGGTCTGCATTGCCACTTGATTGGGTTCTCTGTCTCATTCTCTTTATCCCAAGGGGACTTATTAGCCATAGCTTAGAAAGCACTGTTACACTGGGCCTCTCCCTGGGTACATGTATCAGTCCTCGCCATTACAGTCCCTAAAGTGACTCTCTAGCAGCTCATGTGGAAATTTCTTTTTACAATTTGGGCATCGCACTTGTCCAGCCTGGGGATCTTGTCTTCTTGACGGTGCATCTATACGATCTCCACCATCTGCAAATACCTCTCTACCAAAACCACGAGCCATCATTGACTGTATACAACAATGATAGAATTATTATAATGAAAATATCAAAATATATGGGAATTAACCCTTTCAGTCCCAGTTGTATTATTAAATTCTCCAATTTGAGCTCATACTTTTCACTCAACAAGTATGAGAGAATTTTGTTTTTAATCTTCAATAGTTTGATTTGATCAATTCTCATTTTCTCATAACCAAATGTCTTATTTTGTATGTGTTATGTAAGGAGAATTTGGTTGTTGATAACTTAATGGGGCTGAAAGGGCTAATCTTCACTTTGAAAACACCATGGTGTTTTGAGAAAAAAACCCATAAGAGTAGAAGACTGTTTTATTCCATCATAAACTAAATTTATACTTAAACTCTGGAAACTTTCTATTCCTCAACAAAAACCCTCATCAAGGACTCATCTATTTACTGTTCAAGCTCAACATTGCCACAAGCAGTTTTACCAGATTTCTACCTTGTGATTCTTGTTAGTGGAAATCTCTTCTATCTACCTAAATTCCTTGGCTTATAACATCCAACTTTTTAAGACTTAGTATTTAACAATATCTGTCTTCTGACAAACTTTCAATTTGCTGGATGGTTTTAAAAAAAATTGCTTAAGTCTTTAACTTTCAATTTCTTCACATAAAGAACTCAACCACTTGTAGTAGTCTTCTGACTTTCTATTAGGAATGTCTACTTTAAAAAACAATTTAAAACTTATCTAGGTTATGAGAATGAGAAGATAAAAAGAGTAATACCTGCTGAGACATTTGCCACGGTTCCCTTACACTTGAAGCACAGTCACCTCTTCCAGAAGTTTGCCTTCTTAATGAGCTGTGAACTGGTGAAGGTGGTGTCACTTTGGCCTGACGTTGCTGATGCTAAACAAACAATATATAAAAAATGATTAGTTAGTTAGCACTTGAAAGCTTGCATTGTCTCACTGGTAAAAATGCAAAGGTATCAAACTGCACAGAGTATTTATAATTAATGCTGAACAATTGATCGAGTGGGCGTGGTTGGCACAATTGGTAAGATCTCTGCTTTCTGACCAAAAGGTCTCCACTTCAATCCCTGGCTCTGCCAAAATTTGACTATTAATGTGAACTTATTTTCCACCTAAGCTAACTCAGCTTTTAATCCTTCTAGGGTAGGTAAATGCATACACCCATCAGTATATGCAGGAAGCTAACCTGCAATGAATTAGTGTCCAATCCACGGGAGTCAAAAACTTTGATCTGCTTAACACAAAAACAACCAGAGATAAATTCAAAATTCAAAGACTTGGAATTGCTCACATTCACTAGTAAAAAATCACTAAGCTGAATAGGAAATTTAATTATGATTTTAATATTCTATTACAGGGGTTTTTTTTGGGGGGGCAAGGGGTTTGAGTACCCCAACCCCCTTTTTTTGGCAGCACTGGTTTCTTCAACTCATTTCAATAAACCTACAATGTAGCCATGTACACTTTTCGTTTTAACTCAGTTTAGGGAGACATTGTATTCTGATCCCGATGTGTGGATTAAAACTTTTGTTGGAAATGTAAGCAAGATGTATTGTAGCAGCCGTTGATGCTGTTGAAGGAAAGTTTCATTTTGAGGGAGTTTGGGGATAGGGTCTAGATTTCGGAAGTTGTATCCTAGCCTCTTTTTCAAAATTCCTGGATTCACACCTTATAATACAGAATCTTAAACTCACCTGTGCCATCAATCTTTCTGCTGTCTGTCGATAATTAAAGTACTCTGTTTTCACATGCTCAAAGCTTTCAATAAGTCTACCATTCTCGCCTTGCACTTGCTCCAAATCCCTCTTAAGCTTCATGTTTTCCTCATGTTCAGCAGCAAAATCATGTTCATAAAGTTGAAGCTAAGTGAGAATTAAAAATAAATTTAAAGAAATTATTGTAAATAAAAAAGCAATATAAAAAAAAACTCCATATCATCAATATCACATAACTGACACCAGCCTAAATTAATTTTTTCCATCTGTCATTTGGACAAGCAAGACTCAACTGTTACTTGAATCAGTCTAAAGGGGAATTTCACTTGTCCCATTTGATGCTTTAGAATAACCTGATGTAGTTCTTTTCTTAATTAGCTTTAAGCCTATTACTGTATGCTAAGAACCAGACACTATCAATAAAATTGGCCAACAGATTATAAGTATTTCTCCTTGAAGAAGGTTTTACATTTTGCAAAAAAGTTGGTTTGGAAGTTAAAATAACTTCTACTCCAATTTACAAAACAAGCTTAGAGCAGTTTCGATGTACGCCAAAACAAAATTGTTTTAGTCATACTTGTACAAACAAAGCATATGAGTGCTGCAAGCACAAGAATTCCCGATACTCTGTATGAAAAAATACTGGAAAACCAGCCCTTCAGCTAAAATCTGATGTTATTAATTGGATTACAAAAGCTTTGGAAATATGGTACTTAACCATATACAACTTTTAGGACTAAGGATGCGCAATACACAAATTCAAAATTTAATTTTATTGATTGCTAGATGATTTATCTTTTATAGCAAGATTAACCAAAAAATTCCCAGATCTATTGACTTTCATAGAGAAGTTAAAAAACTTTTACTTTTAGAAAAATTTACCTGCCAAAAAAGATGGAAACAAACACTTGTTATTGATAAATTGATGCCTTTCTTCTGCTGATACCTGATATTGCAATAAAATACTTAGTACTCTTTTATCTTAGTTTCCTCTTCTTTGCTTTTTTAGGTATAAAGAGCAAAAATCATGAGGGTGTGATGGCTTTTCCATTACACATGTCCCAAATGTATCACTACTAAAACTAAACATTTAGTCTTATTTATTTTTAATAAAAAAAACAAAATTTAAAACTTCAACTAGAATCATTAACCAAAGTCTACTTACATTCTCTTTCATTAAACTTTCTATCTGCTTTAGATTCTCCAACTCTGTTGATATTTTTATTAGCTCTTCTTGCAATGCAGGAAATTCAGAAACTTCTTGTTTAAGCCTTTTAATCTCTTCAAACTGAGACCTAATACTGGCATCATTCTCTTCTAATTCGTTTTCCTTCTTTGTTAATTCTTCCTCAAGGTTCTGGCACTTCTCTTGCAGCTGGTATCTTTCTTCATGAGATTCTTGTAACATGTTTTCTAATTCATTTATTTTACTTTGCTGTTCCTGAAACAAATCCAGTTCCCATTATCAAAATGCAGTGCTGGTAAAAAACCTAACAGTGCTCAAGTTTAAATTCCAATAAAATATCTATTAAATTGCAATGTTATATAGAGACTTTTGAGTTTATGTGTGTCTCCTTATCATGTAAAAGATTTCCATCCATCTTAGAGTGGCAAAGATGGTGTCCCCAAATTGGCTACAGGCCTTTCACTGAAGAAAATAGCAGGCGTACTAACAATCGCACGCCTAAACTTTCCTAGGCGTGTGATGGCGTGCGATAGATATTTTGAAGTCCATATGGTTTATTTTACAGCTCAGTTACTTTTAAAGACCTTTTAGTTACCTTTTAATGCAAAGTTTATTCGTGAATTGACCCAAAGTTTTAGGTAAA
>JAOBBB020048866.1:0-14613 GCA_025331005.2 Zoanthus gigantus
CATCATCATCATCAACATCAACATCATCATCATCAACGTCATCGTCATCGTCATCGTCGTCATCGTCATCATCATCAGCCATGGTTTCTGAAACTGACGGGCCTGTGGAGTTTGAAGTCAGTATTGGTATGTGTTAACACAATGCTGCTACAAATATATTTACTGAGAGAAGATACAGCAGGAAAATTAAACAACTCAATGTTGGAGATTTTTATGATCATCGTTGTATTAGGGACCTGCTCTTTTGAGCTTGAACCTTTCATCTAAGCATTTCATCAACTGTAACTTTAAAAGAAATCATCACGGCCTTAGATCTGCAACAGTGTGTTGTATGGTTTTCCTGCTTGTCTTGCGTTTTGGCTAGTTTGCTGTGCGCCACGCCACTGTCATATCACGCTGCTACTTCTTGGTTTACGCTGGCTTCCCGTTAAGGAGCGCACCCAGTACAAGGTTCTCTTATTTGTTTTTTAAGCATAAAATGACACTACGCCAGACTATAAAAATTATTATCAAACTAGTTGAGTTACAATCTGTGTCCAAATTCAACTTTCGTTCCACTAGTAGTCGTCTCCTTGCCCCATTCAAGCATATAACTAAGAAGAAAATGGACGACCGATCGTTTGCAGTGGCTGCACCTTTACTCTGGAACTCGCTGCCACCTGAGCTACGCACAATCTCGGAACTTAGATGCAGTTCTTATTACGATTTTATACCTAACTTGGATATTTCGATAGTCCTATTACTGCTATGTCTTCATTTTTATTCCCATTATTGCATATATCTTTATTTTAAACATTGTAATGCCCCCATAACTATTGTTTGAAAAGCGCGCAGTTAAACTAGTTTAATTATTATTATTATTATAATTATTATTATTATTATTATTATTATTGTTAAGGGTGGTGCCGATGATGTGACCATATTACACCTGGTTGTATTTTTAAGATAATGATAATATTAAAAAATCTAAAAAATTAGTATCAATGGTGTATATCAATCCCTCGTTATAACTTGTTTTAAAGTTCATTTATCTTATCTTAATTACGTTATCACCTAGATTTGTGTAAAAAACAACATGCATTTTGTCTATTAATTGCTAAAACATATTTTAGGTAACTATGGCAACATGATGGACGAATCAGTGGCGCCGTCCAACACCCCACCCACTAATGCAGTGTATGACGGATGTCATTATCATTACCTGCCATGGTTCCAAGAAAAACCTTGTGTTTGTGTGACGTCATACTGGGAGGACGTTACTCACAGACTAGAGCCGCTAAACGTTATTAATCGACGACACGAACGTTTGGTAAGTGGTGCTGGTGGTAATAGTAACAATAGTAGCTGTAGTAGTAACAATAGTAGTAATAATAACAGTGTTGTAGTAGAAGTGATGGAAAATAGAAAACTAACTAGCGGTAAACTAGTTTAAGCTGCGTCGGTGTTTCTAAAGAAACAATTTATTTGCCCTTTACTCCGACGAAGGACTAACGTCCGAAACGTCAGTAAGTATTCTCTCTTTTTTACGGTGTAGAATTTACATTTTTATTACTACATTGTTTCTGTGATGGTATTAATAGTGGTGGTGGTATAAAAGGAACCGTATAGAAAAGGCAAAAGACATTGAATCAAATGGATTTAAGAAAAATTCTAAAATCTTAAAAAAGCAACAAATTGTTTTCTTTTTAATTTTTTAAACTATTTTTATTAAAGAGCTAAAACCAACACTCAACAATCGATTAATTTTAGATAAACTTTGAATACGGCTTGCCTTACGTTAACCAAAATAAAATTCCTACATTAGGAGTCTAATGGCCGAATGAGCCGGCGCTTATCTGCATTTACGGTTGTGTTTTAAGAGTTTAAACTCCCCCTACTAGGGAGACGCTAAACAGATTGCCTCTCAACAGACGCTGATAATCATTTTGCAATAAAAAGCTGAGTAATCAGTACCTAATGGATAGAAGGTTCAACTGAGGATAAACACTCTAACTGTAGTTTTTCAATTCTAACCAACCTTACTTATAACGTTGCAGCAAAACAGCTACGAGAGGCTCAAGAAAGAGTTTGAAGTGAAGGAAGCAGAAAAGAGGGACAAGAAAGGCCCAATCCCCCAGGAGGAGGCAGCTGATGACGATAGAATGTTAACGATGTTATCGTCTTTGCTTGATAATTTTGTCAACGAATTCAGGTGTGTGTTTACCATCATAAATGTTTATCGTGCAAAACAATAAGGTGAAAGGAAAATGCATTATGGCTTTTTACTATTTATTAGTAATAACAATAAATAATAATAACAATAATAATAATAATAATAATAATAATAATAAATTGAGGCCCGAAAACCAGACATCGTGTGCTACCTCGAGGTCTATTTGAATACATGGACAGCTTAGAAACATGAATAGATGTTGATGTTTTTCAAAAATGATAAACTTAAATTTTTTTTGATGCAAAATAAGCTGTATATCGAAGGGTCGTGTTTACAAAAATAAAGGAACTCCGTGACCATAAAACTTCATGAGCTATTTATGAAGCCGAAACCAGTTGTGGAATTGCACACATTTTAGGTATCCTGCTGACAAACAGTATCTTTTTTGCTACTTCATTCTGTAGTATATACACTTTTTGTCTGTTCGCAATCAATTTACTTTCCCACTTACCTAGATTGTGTCTTCTTTCAGTAAAGTATCAGTCTAATCATGTGTTTGGTATCCTCATTTGATAAATAAGACATATTACAGTAACGAAATGTCATCCGTTCCTATGCCATCCTTGCTAGCTTAGCGAGTAGAACGTTTTATTCATAAAATGGGTTTGAATCCCGATTTTCTACAAAAGAAAAATCTTCAAGCTATTTTCTCGTAAAACAAACGATAATATTGTAAATGTTTTAACTCAACAGCAAGCCGCTTCCTGACCCAAAAGGAAGAAAGAACAAACTTGATAGCAAGATTAGATCACTCAGAGAGAAAGAATTGGTATGGAGTAATACATTTTATTACTTATTCATATTTGATCATTGTTTTCTTATAATAGGATAGTTATTCCAATACATGTAATTATAAATTAAGTTATATTTTTATTCCAAGAAAAGCACTTTGACCTCTGGCTAAAAATCGCGATCATTTTTAAACAAAAAGTTCTCGGCATTTATAGTTATTATAATAGATAAACATTTTTAAACTCATAGCGTGTGATACTAAAACTATTTTGATTAAAGAGAATCACTTTTTCACAGATCATAATTAGTTGCATGAACGATAACGTTTTAAGTTAAGAAATGTCTTTTGTAACATCAAATCAATCAGTTTATAATTGATTGCATACGCTTTCGAACTGTATTTTTTTCCAAGGCATTACTAACAAGAGAGGCACATAAACAACAAGCAAAACTCGCGCTTCCGAATGTGCAAAGTACGAAAGAAGAAACTATAAACCATCTTATGGCAGAAATGGAAGATTATCTTCAACGTCTTAAAGACTTAGCTTTTGAGGTTAGTCATGAATCATAACAATATATATATATATATATATATATTTGACTCGTTGTAATGAGTCAATCTTAGAGTATTCAACATTTTCAACTCTTTCAATTAAATATATATATACGCAAATAATGAAATATTCAAATCTGCCGCCCGTCCAGCATCTTTCCAAATTTTTGTTGTAAGAAGAATATATTAATCAAAACGAAGACGGGGTCAGCAATTTTGAATGCAGGCAAAAAAAAAATTCTTAGTGGAAGTGAAAAATGTCATGGATACACTTTTCAGTACGGTGCTTTTTCGTAAAAAGTGTGGCTTACGCGTGCACGTGGATCCCTTTTTTTCTGTTGTTGGTAATCTGCATGCATGGGAAAATTGTGAATAGCAGTCTTAATCATAGCCTTAGTGTTAGTCGTAATATTAGTCGTAGCCGTAGGTAACTGGTTTAGTGCAGTCGTAATTAATAGAATCAAACTCTATCGTGAAATAAATGCTGAATCTTCGAAGGGTATTTGAAAACCACTACCATCGAAGAAAAATAAACTCAACCCAAGGTGGTTAATCATACATACTGACAAAACACAAACAGCTCTTTTAGACTTTTCATTTTCACTTCATATCAACGGGTGTATTTTTTCAATACAAATGTTTTGCCAAATTGAATTGATTTGAAAAATGGTATATCGCATCCAAATTCAGCAATTTAACATTCGAATAGCAGAGCTTAACGGCTGATAATTCACCTGAACGCCTTTTTTCCCCGATTAGAAGCGCGCACACTCCATCTCGTTTTAGAATTTAAAGCAATGGCAAAAAGATTTTTTCAATATCAGAAAATGATCCATGAATTTCAGCAAAGCTACATTCTTTGATATGATTAAAAGCATTTTGAGTTTTGTAAACAAAAATTAACTTTTTCCTTGAATCATAGCCCCAGAACAGTATGCCTGATGTCATATTGTGGATGATCTGCGGCTCCAAGCGAATCGCTTATTACAGAATTCCTGCCTACGATTTGCTGTACTCTAACACCGAAGATGCGTCTGGTAAAATCTGTGGTCAGACAGTGGAGCTTTCTCTCAAGGTAAGATCAATGCATGTTTTTAAATTACTGCATGTTATATTTCAAGTGATGCTAACACTCCTTCAGACTAAGTATGAAGAATAAAGAATAGTATATCTCGTATTCCCTGTGATATATTGTCTTACTGTCTATTCGAACTTGCGGTTTAGGTATGAAATATAAGGCGCTCTCAAGTTTCTAAATAATTTAGAATTAAAGGATAATTTTGATAGTCTGACTTAGTCTAACGTTACAAAAAACTGTTATGCGTTTGAAGTGGGATTTTAAAAGACGAAATTTGTGTAAATGGATACTAGAATATCTCCCATAAATCGAGCTACTGCTCAATGGTTTTCGTATATATCTCAATATCTAATACCATGACAAAACAGCAGATCATAGTATTTAAAAGATGATAAAGTTGATAAAAATTTAAAACCTTTACGGTTTCCACGCGTTAAAATTTAAAAATATATTTACTTTTCGGCTTCTCTGGTGGAAGACTTAATCATTTTAATCAGTTTTATCACGTCTTATACAGGCGAAATTTTAAAACTAGTATTGGAAAGGTGATGTTTCTTTCTTAACATTCGAATAGTAGAGCTTAACGGCTGATAATTCACCTGAACGCCTATTTTCCCCTATTAGAAGCGCGCACACTCCATCTTGTTGCGCCAAGGAATTTGACCTGCGCTTCACCAGCAAGAATCCCTTAACTGGTGCAAAAAGCTCTATTATTGCCTAAAACAAGCTAAGCTAGCTAGCTAGCTAAACCCTGTACAAGGCAAAGTGGCCCATGGAGCCGGTGTTTATTTCCGGTTTCTATAGTGTTAAGAGGTTACGGTTAGGGTTAGGATCGGCAGAGCAAGGATCGAACTATGGAACTTTTGATTGGAAAGCAAAGATCTTACTTCAGTCCAATTTATTTTGAAGCGAAGGCATTCTCGATGTTAGTTTATCATATTCTCTGTTATTCTATTCGAGATCAGTGAAAAACTAGTTTATCTACTTCAGTACCCAGGGAAAAAGGCCTACGACATAAAGGACCATCCTGAAGTGCCTGCGATGTTAAGGATTGAAATGTGGTTGGGAAAAACGTCTGATCAAGTACACTGGACAGACAGAAAGGGAAATGGAGATTTTGCTCTTTATGCTGAAACGGTTAGTCAAGTTTCTTTTTACATTTTTAAAACTTTTTCTTATTTTAATAATGTCACAGATAACAAGAAGAGATGTAGATATGTCATCTTTAAATTTTTATATATTTTCAGTCTTTCTTGACCTACTTAATTACATAGTTTTATCGTACAATTAGTACCAAAACCAAACACGATTGGTTCCAATAACAGACTTCAAGGACTCGTCCATGTTCAGGCCAAACTGGTCCAACGCCAATGGCACGGTAAGTACCATTTCTTGTTCCTAGATTAATCCTCTGATATCTTTTTTTGTAACTTTGGTTTGTTTACCAACACTACGTTGCGAGCGGGTGGCAGCACTAATCCTGGCGGGCTACCTGTGGTCGATCCGGCACGTCTCTACGTATATCCAGTTCCTTACTCAATTTTTGAATGGTTGGCGAGTTATTGATGATTTTTTTTATAAAATTCTACTTAACACCATTTAACTTTAAAGCAAGGTTGCATTTTATAAAATTTACTGGCAAACACACCGAATCAAGTTAAACACTATCTGTAGGTAGAACTATACCAAAGCGGATGTTTTAATAAAAGGAGATTGTTTTAAAAGTGATGGTTCAAAACCGAAAGGCATTGTGGTAACAAAGACCTAAAACGTTGTGATTTGCACTTAATAAATTAAAGTTGTTTCTGCATACACCCTTTTTAAGGTAATGTGTCCGTTTGATTGATGTCGCTTTTTCATATTTTCTAATCTCTTTTACAGCTTTGGCCAATGTATTGTTTTCCTAGGGATCTTGAAATATGTTTTCAAAGTATGTTTCTCTTTTTCTAAAAAAGATCGAAATGAAAAGAGAAAATTTCGAAGCGCCAGCGAACTGGAACATGGATGTTAACAACTGGAAACTAAGTCCTGAATTAAGGTATTTGTCATTTTAACAACACGTACGGTGGTGGCTGTATTACAGCAGTGATAAAGTTGGTGATTAGGATAATGGTTAAAATGGCGACGGCGACAATGATGATTAGGAAATGAATAAGTATGAGAAGAAGAGGATGGTGATGATGATGATGTAAGAATTAAAAAACAGTCACTTGAAAGAAATTCTACCTGATAAGGTATTCACTGAGGAAATTAAAAGACCAGGGACAAAGTGCTGCTTTTTCTTTACTAGTTAATTTATATCTTTTCAAACAAACTGTTGATATGTAGGTCCAAATATTTTTACTTATCTGGGAATATGAACTTCACACTATCGTACTTTTGAACTTTTTTTTAAAAAAGTTTTAACAGTTTACCTTTTTAATATAATACTTTTGAATAGTTATCTCAGAGTAGATATCTGTAACTTGTCGTTGTAATATGACGATAATGATATTTGAACGTCAACTCAAGGATTTCACCATCCAAGTGTAGAAAAATGGCTGTACTACAAAATGGTTAAATAAAGTAATCGTATCAGTAAAGATACCAAAAACAAAAGGGATCTAAACAAAAAGTTTCTCTCCAGACATTCTGCAACTGTGGATAACGCCCATCCATTCGATCCCTTTTTTGACTTTCTGATGAGTATGTTCTTTTTTTCTTCTTAGTTTGAAATTTGATAGCGACGCAGGTCATAAGACGTTCGTAGAAGAAGTGTACGAGACTCAAACGCGTGTCATTCCCGGTGGTTCATGGCCTCAAGACAAAGTCACATGGACCGATGTGGTTAGCAACCAAACTATTCACTATGTTTATCTCCATGTTTATGCTGTTTACTTTTTTCTAACAAAACTGAAACAAAGGATACATATACAAATAGTTAACTAAAATTACCTGTATTCCTGTAGCACGGCGACGAGATGAATGTGAAGTCTCTAAAAGAAATCCAGTGCCCAAAAGGTTGGCAGTGGAAGCATCCTGAGCGAGGTTGGACTGTTGACAAAAACAGAGCTGTGGACAATGACGGTAAGTTTTAATAGTAAAAGACGACAGCATTCAAAGTTACGGGTTTTTTATAGTTATTTTTTAATGAATTATAAGAGTTATAAACAGAAATCACAGTGAGGGAATATAAACCTTGGCCAAAAAATGAATTTTAATTAAGCTTTCAAGGTGCAACGTTAGCACAAACTTTTGATGTTGAACATGTTTTAAAAACTATTGCAGTGTACAGCGCGTTATTTTCGAAGCTCGAAATGTGTAAAGGAACTGATATGCAAAAGGTTATTGTTGCTATGCTAACAGCGATAATCAAAACATTTTATTTAAGGTTGTCTGAATTACGCGATCAGCTACTTCGATTACAACTACTGCCTAGTATTTGGAGATCGTTGGCCTTCAAATGTTTTTAGTGGCAAAGAATGCCGTTGTGACAACATGTGCGAAAGTTTTCAACATTCCCAAATTAGTGATATTGTCTCAGTAGAGTCTAGCCGAAATGATTCTTTAGTTATACCCTATATATCCATTCTGTGAAATATTTAAACATCTAATTACCAAATTATTGGCCTTTCCTTTTTTCGTCCATTCGTCTGATTCTAAAGATTCATCTTGTGTACTTCCACTTATAAATCTGTGATTTCTGTGTTGTAGGCTGGGAGTATGCGCTGGATCCATCCATTGCATCTTATGACCCTGTGCAGAAAGCGTACCATCTCTCACGTAGAAGACGTTTCGTCAGGAAACGAATGTTAGTGGACAAGGATGCCGCCAAGAAACGGGTAGAAACCACTTTTACTTTCTTGTTACTTATCTCATATTAATATAAAAGCTTAATAAGACACCCGAGAACATAAATGGAACAAAACTCTGCAAAGAATCATTAATAGCACCTAACTCTAAAATCATAGAACACCACAATAGTGAAATTGGAAAAGCACTGGAATCATTTGTAATAATCATTTCTATTGTAATTTTGAAAAGTGAAAGAAGGTAATTTTAGGTCTGGACTTTTTCGCTTTCTAGCTGCAAGCATAATCCATTGCAAGCCTAACTGTCCACGGAACCGTGGCATATCTCCCGTTATTGTAGTGATAAATGTCCTTTAGTTCCCCTAATAATCTAGCTGGTATTCATATTTTCATATCTGAAATTATATACAGGTCAATAAATATAGGTTAGAAGGTATTAAATGTCAAAAACAGATAAATTCCATCTATTTTCAAGAAATATAAAATAAAAAATCCCTATCCTAAGAATCCGTAAGATCAAAACAAACTAGCTAGACATTGTAATGGATTAACCGGTTAAAAAAATTGTAATTAGGTTTTAACTGAAGGAACAAGTAAAAACAGAAAAAATCAGTTTATATTCCCTTTTTAAAAGAACAAAAAACATTAATTGAGTAACACGTATGACAAGGTATTCTGCTAGTTTATGTCTCAACCTAAAAAACATGACTACAGCCAGATTTTCTATCCGTGTTAACAGGGTGTTTAAACCTATTTTAATTTGTGCTAAACTTAGGACCATATCAACGCATTTGAGAAGGAAGGTTGGGCATATGCGCCGACATTTGATGGAAAGTTCCATGCACGACCGCGCAACGCTGATTTTGTGCGTCGTCGCCGATTCCTCAACAAATTAACTGCAAAAGGAGGTCCAATCAAGGACTTCCCACCTGTCTTGAGAGTGAAACTAAAAGGGAAGGTCAAGGACAAGGTAAAGAAGATAATACTTACAATATTTTTTTAAGCTTAATTTGTATATATTAGTTTAAAGGTTTATAATATTGTTGCCGATACTGTTAAAAGTGCTTTAAGAAAAGAGGTGAAAAAATAGACTGGTAGGTGAGTAGGTAGGTATGTACGTTCATAGATGGGTGGATGGGTAAGTAGGTGGATAGGTGGGTGGGTGGGTAAGTAGGTGGATAGGTTGATGGGGTGCTAGCTAAGTGGATAGGTGAGTGGATAGGTAGGTATGTACGTGGGTAGGTAGAGGGATAGGTTGGTAAATATGTTTTACATAATCTTGCATTAAAAATGAATAACCAAACTAGTTAACTGTTAATATTCCACAACAACAACTAAAACTGGCATTAGTCGTATTTAGCACTGGACTTAAATGGGTCTACTTTTTATTTTAGAACAATATATTTTCGCATGTTTGAAACTTGCATATTTTAAAATGTTTATTCTTAACTTTCGTGATATTGATCAACCTACTATAATTGGTTCTACCATAGGACGCTGAAAGTCAACCAAACATATGGCCAAGGATGTTTGTGACATTTCACAGTAAGAAAAAATAATTTAATTTAACATTTGTTTTTTGACCTTCTTTCTCACTTAACTTAATAACCTTGTCTTTTTTTCAGTGTTTTCTCTTCGTTTCGGCTTATTGCTAGGTTTCTAGTTGTTAACGAGTTCCCAAAACTAAATTAGATATATATATTTAGACAGCATTTGCTTTATTGTTCAGACAACTCATTTTTAAACTTAACAAATAAAAAATATGGAAAATGTTTGATTGTTTGATTCAAAGAGAACAGTTTCTAGGTCTAAAATACATGTGCACGGTTTTAATTTAATTCTATATGAGGGAACTCTTCTCTTAACTTGTTGCCTGCTCTCAGAAAGCTTGTAATCTAATCAGCAATATCTAGAACTCTCATGAACGGTTACTTTATAGGAATAACAGCTATAAGTATATAAACCTATTATTCCGTCTAACAAACAATTGTAAACAACCAAAAGAAAAGACCCGAGAAATAATGTAATCCTCGTTTTGTCACACTATTTCGAATTACCGGGCTTTCACTAGCAAACCTCAAGTTGTGTGGCAAATTAAAATTCAGTGTTTGTCTTCCATTGTTAAATTAATTATCCATACTTTCTCCTTTGTATTGCAGCACCAATGAAATTCCAGCTGTGGGTTTACGTTTACCAGGCACGTGAGCTACCAGCTCATGATGAGAGTGGCATGTCGGGTAAGTTAGGAGATCGTGGCCTGTGACCTGAGTTGAGTGATCATTTCTAAAAGCTTGAGATTGACGATAACTTTATCTTGGTTCTTTTCTTGAGGGATATAGTTGTTTTCCGAAAAATTGTGTCGGATTACACAGATCACTGCCTTCAGTCCAATAAAACTTCTCCCTAGATAGCAATCGAAAAACGTCAGCTTAATAAATTCCAGTTTCTTACGTTTATGAAACATGAAGCAACCAAAAGAACCACTACACTCGACAAGCAGCCAAAATATTGAAAGATAATGGTATGTAACAATCTCCCCGTGGAGGGTAATCATGAAATCCTACATTTATTTTGTTTTGCTACTCTACCAGGTTTATTTCAAATGGTCCCGTGCTCATGAAAAATGCATATTTATTTTCTAAATATATCAAATTTATAGTTATTTCCCCCTTAGATATCGATTGATAGGTAGCCCATTCGACCTCGACTTTGATTTAATAGTGATTTGAAAAATAATCTTTGTTTTTTTAGACCCGTATGTTCGAGTTATTTTTGGAAATTACAGTCTGTGTACAAAAACACATCACAAATCCTTGTGCCCTACTTGGGATCGTTCTCTGATTTTCGAAAATGTTCTTCTCTTCGAGAGTCTGGCAAATCTTGAGCAAAACCCTCCCAGTGTGATCATGGAGGTATTTGACGAGGATCCAGTGGTAAGTTATGTTGCAGTTTAAGCTATGGGAAAATAAAAAAAGCTATTGTTACCTTCAAAGTAATGTTTACAGATGTTAAGTCGTAAGAGTTTCGCATTTAAATTGCCTCTTTACTTTTTTTCTACGAATATATTTGCTTTCCTGTAATCTTAGGTATATAATCCTTGCAGCTGCATGGTACAAGATTCTAACCAATCTTATTCCTCCTAATGCTAAACATGACACCAACGTTGATTTTAATCTTTACCTTTTAAACCTTAAGCTAAACCTTCCTTTACCCCAGCCGCCATCTTTGCCCAAACTACTTTTTCCCTAAGCAACAACCAACCTGCTCCTCCCCAACACCAAAAATTACATTCTTACCCACAACATAACTCGAACACTAATCTAAGGAAGCAATAAGTAAGAGTTTGTCTAAAATACAATCTCCGGCATCATAAGCAATTAAATGTTCTATTTTTTCTTTTTTATCATTATTCTGCAGAGTCCTTCACGTCATAATACCAAACAAAAATATAGTTTCTTGGAAATTTTTTTTAAAGTTTTTGCTGTTTACTGCTAAACATAACTGAAAATATTTTGTGTTTCATGTTAAATGTTGTCCTTACGCAAATGTTGAGACAAGCCTACAAATGACCCGTTAAGTTTTAAAACGAAAACTAATGGTTGTCTATATACTTGATCACTAAATATTGTGACGCTTAGTAGAAAAACCTCAAAAAAATGCTTTCATTTCTTCCACTTTAGGGCAAAGATGATTTTCTTGGCCGTTGTATGCTTAAACCAATGATAAAGAAAGACGGCTACAAAGCCCTTCAACCTGGCGATCCAAGGGAGCCTCGCCTTCTTTGGCGACAGCTGAAGAAAGGAGACGAAGAGGCTGGGGAAATACTTGCATCTTGTGAATTATATTGGGTCAGTTCAGAACGTGTCTCCTAGTTTTTATAGGCTATATTTTCAAAAGACAATTAGAAACGTTTATAACTTCTTTGCTCCGATTGCAACTAAAAGTAAGCATTGCCTCCAGGATAGCTTCCAGAAGAAAAAAAACAAATAAAGGAAACTTTGAAATGTGTCATATTTATTGGACAAAAAGTGTGAACGATTTCAGGTGTAGACTCAAAGTAGACTTTATTTGCATAACGTCAGGAAAATTTTGAACCAAATAATAAATTCTTTGTAGGTTAAGGACGAGAACACAGTATTACCCACTGTTCCAGCCAAGGGCAAAGTACGAGATGGTGTTCGACCAATCAGACAGTGGTCTGCAATTGAGGTAAGAAGTATGTAAGGTAAATGGGAAGGATATTAAAACATACAAGAAATGTTTGTGTTGACACAAGCTTCTTTTTCTCAAAAGAAAAAACTTCTGAGTCCCTAACAGGAATCGAACCCATAGCCGTCTGATTACCGGTCAGATGCTTTACCCACTGAGCTACAGGAACTCACGCACGGAACGGGCCACCCATCTTGGTTCTTATAGATGTTCGATTCCCGTTAGGGACTCGGAAGTTTTTTCTTCTGAGAAAAAGAAGCTTGTGTCAACACGAACATTTCTTCTATAGTTATTTCCATGCTGAAGATATTTATACAGATATTAAAACACTCGTCTGATATCTGACCCAGTCACCTGTTGTTCAACCGGCTACCACCCCTCTCGAATAGCTATGCTGTGATTCATGTCATCGCGTTTGACACCAAAAAGCGTTTGTAGAAATTAGGGAGGCAGTTCAGGGTTTTCACGTATAAACACTTGTAAAATAAGTGTCAGAGATTTCAAAAATGTTTTTAGAAATTGAACCTACAAGTAGAATAGTTTTTAGCCAACGAAAATATTTTCCTTCATATGCACTTTAAACCAAAATGATATCATCTATAATTGAAAAAATCTTTGTGTTTCATTTTGTTTTTACTCAATGGCAAATTTGTAAATGTGATTTTTATTTTTTTACATTTGCTGCATTTTTTTCTTTTCTAAGGTTCCTTTCAAATCTCCATTCGCTTTTTAAAACTAAGGTCAATTTTCTCAAAACAAAAAATGGGAAGCCAGTTGATACTATACTCTCATGTAAATTTCATTTTTGTGACAACAAAAAAACTAACAAAATAGTTATGACTATGAAATGATCACCATAAATGCTGTATTTCCTATGATAAAACATTTTCCTTTGATATTTTTACATAGACCTCAAATTCGATAAATAATAGTTTTGCATTTACCGCAAGGTTCACCTCGGTTGCACGCCAAAACATTTCTGTAAGTTGCTTTTCAAAGACATGCTCCTTTGTTCAAGCTTGCTAACTCAAACTAGGTCAAGATAAATATATCCTTTTTATAGATTGATTTAATGTTAAGTGCAGTTAATTAGACGTTAGGGATTGGAAGAGTGGTTTGTTTACAAGTACAATAACCCGCTGACGACACAATGAACGATAAATTTGAATAATGCACGAAGCGAAGCGCGTGGATGTATTTCTAAACAAACCACGAACTGAAAGTCACTAACTTTTAATATGCAATCTCGGTTTACTGCATTGCAAGGCGTGATTACATGACTTAACGAACTTGAAGCAAGAATTTGAATAAACAAGAATCTTTAAATTAAATAAGTACATAATTAAAATTGCATAAGTTCATATAGAATAAAAGAAATCACCAAAATTTGTACTTATGAAATAAGAGTAAAAAAAAAAAGAAATTTTAAAAATTAACTCGAAAAAAAAAATTTTCGGGAGCAAGTAGTGAGAAAATAATTTTCAGGCAAGTAAGAAAGCATTCAAAGAAATTTGACAAAGGGTAAAAAATTTAACAAATTACCTGTTTTAGAATTCATCAGCAGTCCGTTTGGAAGTAAGTTCAATGTTTTAATAAAGATTAGAAAAACTCAACCAGTATTTAAAGTGTCCTCACTTATTGTCGTTCTCGATAAACATGGTCAGTGTTGTTCAAAAAAATTCTGGAATCGGCATATTTTTGCTTCCAAGTGTTCGCCACCATAAAACAAACCAATTTCAATGATTGTTAATCCGGTATTCGGTAAATCTGGCAAAGGTGTGAATTCCATTTTAAAAAATGAAACTGAAAAAAACAATCAAAAATGTCGCAGAGTGCTTCACAAGAAACCCAAACTTCAAACTAATTTAAAAGGCGGTAAAATTTCTGGACATGCGCCTAAAAGCCCGCCAAATGAAATAACTTGAGTGAACATTATGGATTTATGGTGAATGACAACTTTCGCTGGAGTTAAAGCTAAAAAAAAACATTTCATATAATAGTTTGAAAACTCAAACGTTTTCGACTAAAAGTCATCTTC
>JAOBBB020048924.1:0-14613 GCA_025331005.2 Zoanthus gigantus
CCCCTTCTTAGGGAGATCCTAACCCTAACTGGCATACTGGAATGAAATACCCATCTCTGTTGAGATATCAACCTTTTTCCAAGTTCCAAGATTAGGGTATATACTTTATGCCAGCATACCATATAGTCACCCTTCATATGGTCTCCCTAACAAGTAAGTATATACCCTCTACTAAGGGAGACCCTAACCCTAACTGGCATTCAGCCATGAAGTATATACCAAGTTTAGCATTCAAGTTCTAAATTCAACATTTACGTCCTAACTTCATCATTCAAGTTAATGTTAATGATTCAACAGTCAGGTTTACGATTCGACTTCCAAATTTAAAATTGGACTTCATGCAAACAATTTTTCAGTAGTATTTTGAGATAAAGTAGAAAAAGCAACAGCTGGAGACTAAAAACCGAGAGATTGAACTTGATAGGAATTACGTTATGCTACAATACTTTTTTCCATACATAGTACCCCCGTGCATGGACGCGTATCAAAGCAATACGGTATTTTTTGTTAGATTGTTAGTGCTCTCTTAAGATCTCAAAGGACTTGCCCCCCTCCCCTAAAAAAATCCTAACTACGGCCATGTCTTAAGCGATTGTTTCTGACAACAATAAATAATCATTCGAGGTAAAGACAATTGATTTCTCCTATTCGTAAAAGAATTTTTAGATTTTTTTTAAAAACAATGTTTCCCATAAAAAGTCATAGTATCTAGATATCCAACGCACCCAAAACAGTAGTTTCATCTTCTTCCTAAAAAGATTCTAATTTGCTCTTTTTTGAAAGTTACTGTGGCTCCGCGGTTTTACTGGTTCTGTATTTAATATGGCCAAATCATTGAGAGAGAAAAATTATAAATTTAAAAATGCTTTTCTTGATTAGCAAAACTGAGTTGCTGGTCTATAACTTTTCCTACCATTACAGTTCATTCATTTTCTTTTACCATTTAAACTTGATGTTCAGGCCCGTAGCGGGGAGAGGGGGCCCCCAGATTTTTTTGAGGGTAGGAAATGTGGAAATACAGTAGTCAATCATAGAAATTAAGATATTAAAAATATATTATTTCCGTCACATATAAACATGTATGTTACCAGTGAACAGAGACATTGTTATGCATAAGCTGAGAAGGGTTTGGGTACAAAAATGCTGCTATAGGGCTAACCCCAGAAATTTCCCCACTGCTACGGGCCTGATGTTGAGACACCACAAAAACCACAAAATCACGAAGCCGCTTATTTGTGTTATCTCTTTACAGTGGTTTCCGCATTCAAGGTCAAGTCACCGATGCATGAAGTTCAGTTTAAAACTCGAATGTTTATGTTAAATCAA
This sequence comes from Zoanthus gigantus, assembly GCA_025331005.2. Taxonomy (NCBI): domain Eukaryota; kingdom Metazoa; phylum Cnidaria; class Anthozoa; order Zoantharia; family Zoanthidae; genus Zoanthus; species Zoanthus gigantus. Next base: position 1,327 of record JAOBBB020048924.1, read on the forward strand.
GAACTTGAAAGTCGAATCATGAACTTGAATGCTGAAATTAGCGCTTTAAGCTCTCATTTTAAAATGTTGTACTTATAACTAGAATGTAGTCAAACCACAATGCTTGTGGGATGTGACTATAAGATCAACGTCAAGTATAGATAGCACAAAAGTGCTAGTAGCTAACTTGAAGCCACGATAATGACCACCATGGTAGCGGGCTTAAAAAAATAGTGAACCTGCATGAATGCTAGCAACCATGGACGGCTGTTTCTACTTTTTTTAGGCCAAACTGGCAAACAGACTCATGTTCCCCAAAAGAACGTAAAATGTAGTCAAAGCCCAATGCTTGTGGGATGTGGCTAAAAAGATCAACGTCAAGTACAGATAGCACAAAAGTACTAGTAACTAACTTGAAGCATAGATAATGGACACTATGGCCACGCACACACAAGAAGGTAACCGCAAAGAAAAAATACTGCCAACAACAGTTATCGACAGCCACCATTTCTGACTTTGTAACTGTCTGAAACGCAGGAAATGCCATTTCAGTGGGGTAAAATTTCTAATTTCCCGGACCCACCTAGCATATGCGCGGTTTTCGGTGCTCAACTGTCCCCCAAATCAACAAATGAACCCCCTACCTTAAGACAAAAACCAGCATACCGGCCTGCTGAAAGTGTATCAAACAGTACAAAGAGCTAATAATATTATACGTTATTAGTTCTTTTACATATCAAATTAATTACATTGTATAAACCATAATTTCTTGAATCTTAGAATATGTTAATCAGGTTCCAAGAATAAGAGCATACGTCAACGCTTTAATGATCTGTTGAACTATCATTGATATTTCAGTGTGTTACACCTAAAATAGGAAAATGTAACCAGGAAATAGTACGGGAAAATTTCCTTTATCGAACAAATTTAAAAAGGAAACGTTTGAGTAGTTGTGTTTGTAATGAATATTGAAAGCTGGGCAGTTAATAACAGGTGATCAACAAACTTATGCAGGTTTGTCCCATAGGACATCAGAAGCGTCGCGAGGGAGGGGTGGGGGTTGTCAGGTGCTGACGACCCCCTTTTAAACGTCAAGAAAAGGAAAGTCTCCCTTAGCTATCAGAAAAAATCCTATTGGAATAATCTCCTTCACATTATTTTTATCCTCCAAACTTTTATCACGGCATTTGACCGAGTAAGCGCTCAACACCCTACAGCAGTAAAATTTCTCAAAAAAACTTGTCCATGGACCTCCCTAGATTGCTTGCTCCTTCGGCGCTCGAAGACTCCCTACCCTTCAGTCAACCCCCTCTCAAAAAATCTGGTGACGCATATGCACATAGAATTTGGGTAAACAAAAAGTATCTTAATTTTGCAGACATCGACCTTCAGATGAGCCTTATGTTCATAGCTAACTTTGTTATATATCGGGTAGGAGTATTTTTTTTAGAGAGTAAGCCACTAAGATGATGGCTCTGAGTAGCTTTTCAAAAGTCAGAACTTCGATGTCATTACTTGCGGACAGCAATATGGCATGTTAGTCGATTGTGCATAAAATCGGCTGCAAGTCGGAGATTAAAAAAGTGATTTGTCAAAAAAAGAAAAAAAGAAACACTTGGTTTGAAAAGTAGCAGAAGAAAAGTTTCTCCCGATGGGAGCAAGACGTAAGCAACATTCAGGAAAGCTGCAGAACTCAACAAGAAGAATATAGAACTAGCATCAAATTTTACAAAGGTACTTCTTAAGCGTTCTTCAACACCTTTGATTTTTAGGACTTAATGAAATACATATATTTTGGGTAAGGTCTAAATATCCTTAATAATTTAGGCGTTCCAGAAAGCCTACATTTTATTTTTAGCCTGTTTAGAGTTGACCGATTAACCATTACTTCCTTTCCCGAAACATTTTCCTTCCAGATCCTATATACTCTTTTACAGTAGCTGTTACAAAATATCTAAAGTTTATAAAACGTTTATCAAGTAATTCTGTTAAAGCTCGAGGTAAAGTTTCGTTTTTTGTTGTTTTTCTCTGTATGTTAATGCAGATGGTACACTTGTTCAAAACATGAAAACATCTAGCAGCAGAGAAAGGTGATGGAAGTTATGATGATCGACAAAAATGGAGATTGTTTGATAATTTATCACCGTTATACTTTCTAAGATAACAGTATTTAATCAAATTCAAAGGCGTTTTCATTTTTCGGAATAGAAACAATGAGAACGAAAGTGACCTCTGATAAGAAAATCCAGTCCTTCATCAACACCTGCTTGAAAAAAAAACATACTTTACATAGAAACTGACAATCAGGCAAAAGCCAGAATCCATCACTCACCGGTTGTCAGTGGAAAGAAAGGTAGAGGAAGACCAAGAAACGCCGGGCGAAGCTCCATAACAAACGAGACAAACAAAAATTGGATACACTTGGCACACCCTTTTTCGACACACACAGTCAGTCTTAAGTTCTTCACGAGATTAAAAAAGGTGCAAGTCGAGTAAGTTATACTTTCTTACTATTCTATAGATAGATGGATAGATAGATCAGTTTTATTAAATTTACTATGTATTTGTTTGCACTTGCTGAATTGCGTAAAACTTACAAGCCGTGAAATTAAATAAAATGAGCATATAAACAACTATAATTACACAAAATCGAAACTGAGATCTGGAACACGAGGATTCGGATTCAGATTGTGGCTGATAACATATTCTTTCATCATAAGCAGTGAAAGCGTGACCACAGTTTGCTAGTCTCCTTCTGCTTCAGTTTAGCATTGTTCCAAAAGTGTAGCTATACTCAGCCTGGGTCTTTATAATCCAGCTTATTCCGAACAACACGAGCTACAAATAATATATTCTACTCTTACCCTTGGTAATGGAATGGTGCCATTGTTATCTTATGTTCCTGTGCACTGTAATGCATTGGGGGTAAAAACAGCGAGGGAGTTTTCCAATATTAGATTTGGAGCAATCTTCGCAAGGTGAATTTGTTAGAGGCCTTCAAATACAAAGTCTTAGAAATATTACAAGTATTAGCATGCAGATGTTGATTCAGTATAGCGGCCAGACCAAATAAGTAACAAATAGACATTTACACTAAAGGAAAAGCCCGACTGGCTCTTAATGGAAAGAGAAGTAGAGCAGGACCTAAAAACGCCTGGCAAAGGTCCATAACAAACGAGACGAAAAAGACAATTTTTCTAACGAGGTGATTCACAAAGTTATCAAAGATACCACACCAGGTCCTGACATCATATCTAACGAGCTGTAATTCGCTGTCAGTAAAGCTCTACAAAGTGCAATTGATCCAAGTGTGTTGAGGAACGCTCACATACCCCCAACCTTATTTTGCTAATTGAAGTGTAGTTAACGAAACTTCGTATTAAAACACTACAGATCGTCCTCTCAAACATTGCTTTCAAGTCGTTTACGTGATACATTTTATCAAATTCTGCAACAATGAAACTAATACTGTATTTCTAATAAAACAATCAGGAAAATATAAAAAAGAAACACCAAAAAATTCAAAGGCTGATTTCTTTCTCCAATCAATTTCCTTGATTCACCTGTCGCTGACTTGCAGAGTTTAAGACCACAGCTGATCATTCATGGTGGTTGAACGTGATGGCGTCTAATGGCAATACTGCCCTTTTTATTCATCGCTGTGAATAGAACATGTGCTCGTCCAGTGAGATTGAATTCATCCGGAAGTGTTTTCCTCAAACATTCCAACGTACCGTACATTCGTGATCCTGATCAACTATCATCTAAAAGCACACCTTGTAAATTTTACTTTCAAATTTAAACAAAAATGCTATGACGCAACAAAACTATTCAGTATGAACATACCCCAATGACAATGTCTTTATACTTACTAGGTCCTTTTAAACCTAGTCCACGTTATCAGTTATTCCTAAAACTAATAGCAGTTAATAGTCTCAACGAATAAGTACCTAAAACAAATCACTTACTGAAATATTAACGATTCTGTGAGTCAGCTTGGGTCACGCAAGTGTCACGTGATAGCTGAACCGGCAATCCAGTAGCGCACGGTCCCACGTGTGCGACAGCACAAACAGTAAGACCCCTTTTTTATTAAGTAAAGGGTCCTCAACTCTTTCCCATACAGCTTTCTCAACCAAATTTCCTCCTTGTCAAGGATCTCAACATCGCCAAAATCGAAAGAGTGTTCCGAGCTTCGTAAATGGCTGAAAACAGCAGAATTCAAAGCCTCGATCGTACTTGGCCTTTAATGCTGCCTCATTTTCATACCGAGTGCTTGTATATTTTCCCCAACGTTTGTTTTACTGCAGTTCTCCGATCCGCAATTAATCCCGTATACAACATAGTCCAGTTCTTTGTTCTTGTCCCTGTCGATGTTCCCGTTGCGACAAACTGCATAGATTTAACGCTTTCCTAAAGTGTTCTTTCTCATTCTGTATCTCATCCGGGTCGCTGATTAAGATGTTGGCTCTATGTTCGAGGGTGCGAACCACGCCCAGCTTGGGAAGGTATTGATCCGTTTGTGTTGGCTTGCGAAATACGCTGGTAGACAGAGATCCGTCGCATCGCTGTTTACTCACACCAGGCATTCTAGGAAGGGTGATAAGTTGTTGGTGCACTGCTCCTGTGTGAACCTGATGTTGAGGTCCAGACTGTTCAATATAATGAAGAAATCTGCTGTTTTCACTCCTCCAAAAAAACAAACGTGTCATGTACGTATTGAAGCCATAACCTCGGTGTCACGCCACTGTAACAACTAAGTGCTCTTTCTTCGAAATCCTCCACGCACAGATTGGCGACAGTAGGAGAAATAAGAGAACCCATGGCGCAGCAGTGAATTTGCTTGTAGAATTTCCCTTTAATGGAGAAATACGTCGTTTTAAGGCAGATGTCCACCAATTCAACCACTTCATCTATGCACAGGGCGTGCTTTCACCAAGGGTGTCATCCTTTTCCAACTTCCTACGGTCCACATTATTGCCTCATCAGATGGGAGACTGGTAAAAAGCACAGACGTCCAACGATGTTGTATTCTTTCAACAAAAGCCCGTGTGTTCCTATTTAAAGTGTATATGACAGATTTTTTTTCTTATTTTATTAGCCTAGTGTTAAAAAAAGGGTTTTAAAGATTTTTGTTCCAGAAATTGTCTGAAATCTTTTTTTTTCTTTCTCTAAATACTCAAAATTTTGGCTAAAAAAAATTGTACCATAAATCGCGTGGCCAAAAGGTCACTTACGTCAGTTGGTTTCTAAAACACAGCAAGAAAAAACCTCTTTAGAACTAGAAATCTCACTGTAATCAGATTCGCTTGACATTTACAAAATCCAATAAAGGTATTTAAGTGCAGTTTTAAAGCAAAACTTAAAGTAAGTAAACCAAAAGACAAAGCAAGCCGCAAAGCAAATCTTGCAAACCAACTGACGTCACGACCCAAATCTTGCCCCAGTCCCTGGTACAATTTTTAATGTAAAATTTAGCATCTTTCGGGCGCCAAAAATCATGGAAAAAATTTTTCCCGTCATTTCAAACCGATTTTACTTTTTTGTATACATAAATAAACAAAATAAGAAAAAAATCTGTCATATGCACTTTAAGTGATGTGTAGAGCAGCCTAACAAAGGGCGGAGTATGTTGGCGGCATGTTAAGCTAAGTTGCACGAGACAAAACCAACTGTGCTAACAATTGGCCGGAGTGGAATGAGTTCTGCTTTGTGCATTTTAAGGAGGCCGTAAAATGCTGGTACAGATGGCACTGAAGGAGGATCTACAGTATAAAATCCTGGTGTATAAGCCGACCCTTTGAATAAGCCATCTCCCCTTCTGGAAATTTAATTGAAACCAAGAAATAATTTTTATATCAACATAAAAAGCTGAACTTGATAACGTGTAAATGGCTAACCAGAATTCTTATTTTGCAGTTTAGTGTTCTTACGTGTCATATAGATTTGTAAGACGTAGGTGTTGGTTGTAGAAGCATACGTTGTCGGCATCTTGTCATAGATGAAATTATTTGTACAATATTTGATTTATGCCACAAAGAGTAATAAAATGGGCTCTTTTACCTTTTTTCTGTTTTTCAAAAGTTGGTGTTCGTTGTTCGTTGTATTAGCCGACCCCCAAACTATGTATCAAAAATTTGGGGTCAAATTCTCGGCTTATACACCGGGATTTACGGTTAATTTCCTTGTAAGGTCGATGTTAATGTTTCCGTCGGTGTAAAGCGTGTTGGTGAAGGCACAAACCTTTTTCTAAACCCGCTGGTGGGATTATATTCCAACAGTTTAGAAGTTTTCTTATCGTCCAGAAGAGAGTTGCACTTCTGCTAATGACTGCATTCTTGTCCTTGGTCAAGCCATCTAAGGCCTCTCTTTCGTCTTTGTAGAGGTTCATAATCCGTGCTTCGATATCACAAACTTGCTTCTTAGCAATTCAGCCTTGGTTTTATTCTAATTTGACTCACAAATCGCACTTTCCGTTGCCGTAATTAAATCGGCCACAAGTAATTTTTAGTTCGGAGTCACAGCAAAGTTTGTGTTGCCGCACAAGTGGGACCACAAGCTTCTTGACGTGGCGGGTCGACTATTACGTAACACTTGCGTGTCTTAAGCTCATTCGATAGAATCTTGAAGAAGGTGGTGTGATACGGCCAAAACTTCGATCGTTTCGTTAATATTTTAGTAAGTGTTTCATGTCCCGTACTTATCGAATCAACTGGATGACTAAAAAAATTTCTCACAATCTAAATGAAAGTTTTAAAAGGTTTTCTTCTTACCTTGTATTTTCAAGGTTTTTAGGATATCTTTTTAGTACTCGTTTATAACAGGAACTTCAACATTACCAATACAAATCGCTAATTTTATTCTCTATTGAAATAAAATACCAACCATCAATTCATCACAGCTTTCAAACTTTATCCGTAATACTGATTCTGGCTAATTACCGGAACTGTTACTTAAAGTTACGGGAACCAGGTCGAAATCTGTATTAACCCCTCAAAGGCTCCATTTGTTAGACCGCCACAAGAGAGCCCGAGTTAAATGGAGTGTCCAGCTTAAAAAAAGTGCTAGTAAAACCAGAACAATCGCAGTATGTAATGTAAATTTTCTTAGTAGTGGAAAGAATAGAAAAAATGTTTTACAACCTTAATTTCAACAGAGTTAGCAACGAAGAACCTTATATGCAACAAAGCTAACATTCACGAATCGTTGACACAAAACTTGTAAAAAGTACGCAACAAATACATACACCGAATGTTACTTTTCATGGCCAGTACCTTTCAAAGCAACACAACTTCAAAAAAAACAAAATATAAGGAAACAAAAGCCACAAATTGCAGTCATAGATGAAAATGTTAACTTTCAAATAACAAACTAAAGCAGAAAAAAAACATAAGAAAAATCTACGACAAGAAACAATTTGAGTAATATCCAAAGAGGAGCATTACCCATTACATTTTATCAAAATTCTAGCAACTGAATCATAGCAAGAAGGTCAAACTATAGAACGGCCAGCAGAGTCCTTTGTTTGTCCTAAATAGGGTCAGTAGCACAACATGCGCTAACATTATAAGATCAGATAATGCTCTGTGAAGAACATTTGTACCAAACACAATCATAATCCTTAGGATAACACGTTAACCTTTATAGGATGCCTTGATCAGGGTCAAAAAGCATTCCTTTCAATTTAGCCACCAGTTAAGCAAAACTGGAAACGTGTGTGTCAAGAAAAGAAATGAAAGATCGATATTTTTAGGTAACCATTCCTCCTTAAGAGCGGCATGGCTGGCGCAGTTAGCAAGATCCACAAGATCCCAGGTTCGATCCCCGGCTCTGCCGATATTTGAATCCTTAGGTGACCTTTTTTTCCACCGAAGCTTTCCATTCTTCCGAGGTCGGTGAATGAGTACCTACATCCGCTTAACACTACGGAAACCGGAAACATAAGTACCGGCTCCAACGGGCCACTAGGCTCGGGAAATGATTTAGCTTTGTTCTTCCCATAGTATCTTTGGGCTTGTTCAAGTCTGCCAGTGTGCGATTCATCAACTAGGTACGAGTGTCTATCTGCGTTGACAAGTTTGAAGAGGTTTAACAAAGTGAATTTTTTTTTTAAAAATTAAGGTCAACAAAGTCAACGAGATTGAAAGAATTAAGGAACACGAAAGAGACGTCCGCTTGGCCCGTACTGAAACATCCGCTGTTTCCAAACATGCCAACAAGATCGGCTATTCCCTAACTGGGAAAACATCAAATGTTTAGACAGGGATTTTCACTGGTATTCACGAAGAGTGAAAGAAGCTATCCAAATCAGACTACACCCGAACAACATCAACGAGGATAGCGGGACCTAAATACTCTATGCATGATTGGATTAACACTATACGGAACCGCAAATAACAAACCAATCACAGAGCGGGTTGGTCAGCCGATCAGGCAACCGTTAGAACAACCAATCACGGCGCTGACCACTGAACGAGAAAATGTATATAACAAGCGCTTTTCGCAGTCTATCCCATCGCCTGATAAAGACTAGTCAAAAACGTCGCGGTCTTTTCAACAAGAATCGTGACACAATCGAAGAAATATACTTGTTTCCCACATAAGTAATATTTTTAATTTTATTGAGTTTGAAAGTGTTGAAAGAAATTAAAAAATGGTGAAGTCCATCCACTAACTCTTGGATAAAAGAGTGACAAATGGTGGGTATCTTGGATGGAATTTACCAGTTTGGAGCACGTGACATATCACATTAGCACTACTAACATTATGTGCAACCTCTTGAAAAGATACTGAAAACGAAAAGTCACAAAACAGCTTTACATTCTTTCCTGAAGGTAATAGCAGGCCAGGGGTACCAATAAGTGGAGCAGTCGGCTGCTAACAACTGTCGTAAGACTAACCAAGCTCTCTCGGAAACCTTTGTAATACTAATTACGGAAATTGGAGAACCGCATATCGTACCTATGAAGAAGTACTAAGTTCCAGACCAACTTTGCATCTGGAAATATAGTTTTGAACTTATTTTCTCAAGATTCCTGCATGCGTGCACCAAGTTACCTTTTGTATGTTCTTTGTATGCCAATGTGTAAACTTTTCAAAAAAAAAAAAACGTTGATTCAGTAAGATTGATTAAGCACCCACCGACCCTAAAGCTCATGCTTTTTATAGCGAACAGAGGTTGCACGAGGGATAACTCTCATTTTATAAAATAGAACGCATGCGCATCCCCAATCTTCCAAGGAAGTATTTTGTTTTTTAAATAGAATCTATAAAACGAAAACACAAGCTTTTGTCCACACCAAGTAACAACCGTTTTACGTTTATCACACATTTTCATATTTCAAAGAAATGTTTAGAAAGGGTAACATTAATCTGGAAAATGGATTTTCGAGCCAATGACTTTCAATGGAGTTTTTATTGCACCAAGTGTGGTATTTCTTGAAATTTGAGATATAGCAATAAATTTTTCCAACTGTGCCAAAACATTTCTTACAATTCTCGACAAAAACATGAAAGATTTGTGATTCGTGTTTTCAGCTTCAACAAAAAAATTAAGTTGAGATTTATTTCTTCTTGCATTACTAAAATCTTCAATATTATTGGAATTAATCAAGGAATTAATAAAGTGTCCAGTTTAACACGGGTTCACCTTCTATTTTTAAATGGTATAAACAAGAACATTTTGTTTTATCAATTTTTTATTGTGACGTTTGATTAAAAAAGGAATGATACCAAGTGTACCATACTGCAAACATGATTTGCATTTGCAGTTTACAAACATAACGATCCGATACTTGACAAGTCACCCAGAAAGCAATACCGACAAAGGAGCTCGAAAAACAGTTATTCAAAACTCATTTCTAGATCATTTCAATCAGAAATTCCTTTAGTGCTAAGGAAATATTGGCTCAGTATTGCTTTCAAGATTTTTCAAGTTTCGGGAGTTCAAAAGAAAAAATTGTAGGGTTTTGTTGTACTTGATAATATTTATTATTATACTCAAAAATTAGTTTGGTTATAAAACCCAAAAGCATACTCGATTAAATCTAAGTCAACTTCTAAAAAATATACGATTAAAAGATCCAATGACTGTGGGTTATCAACGTATACTAGCAAAAAACTAAATTAATCAAAAATACGATTATCAAACCTTTCTTACAAAAACTGATACGTATTTTTATAAAATGAATGTTTGTCTGTTTGTCCCTTAAAGAAAATCAGTTTCAAAAACCGCGGTAAAACATGCGAGATACGTTAACTTTACGTTAATACCAGCAAACGTTTCTTAATGTTACGTACTGGGCAATAGGTGAATCACTGTAAACACTTTGTGCTTCATTACCATACATGCACCATTTTAAGATAGAGATACAAAAACAAAATTCTGAGCCCGATGTATTAAATACTGTTTCTCTGAGTTTACAACGAACGTAGGGCTCATCGGTTTGCCACCGCAAATTCTGAAATTTATAGAAAACCTCTTCTAAGAAACTAAATGTTAGTTAACAATTACCCGTTAGCAATGATTCATTTATACTACTATAACGGTACGATTCGTGTTACCTTTTATCATCTGATACAGATGAACAATGTATAAACTATCCATATAATGGCTAACTTCACGTCTTTTTAAACGTTTAGCATATTTAAAAGTTAAAACCATCTGATACAGATGGTCTCTATTAATGTACCATAATCGGTATTCAGTAAGAATACCATTTGATATTTCAATCCTTCAATAAATAACCTTATATCCAAATTATGGTGCTAAAAAAGTTGAAAATGATACACTAAACTTGTTTCAAATGGTTTCTAAGATTCAAACAAAAAGACAAGTTCGACAATATTATGGGGCATAATATATACAATATATACATGAAATAATTTTCAGTCTTGATTGGCTAAAATTCTGTTTATCAAATGTAATGAATTTCCATGTCATGGAATGCAAGAAATATTTAATTTTTGTTTCACGGCGTGTTCTTAGAAACAAAAGAAACAATAGCTTTTAATGGGATCACTTGTGAAAAAGCACCATTATGGTAGTTCAACTTTTAACTACCTCCGTTTTTATGATTGATAATGTATACATCTTAAAAATGAACATGTTAATAGTGGACGTTATTATAGATAACTTTTTCGTATATGTAAGAAAAATTTCGGTTAAGGAAAATAACTTCAGAAAACAATAAAAAGCAAAAACTTAATACAAACACAAAGCTCCATTAAAAGTTTGATGTTAAGAAGGGTTTCTAAAGGAACATATCTTATAGTAGGATAAAATGTTGTGCAATAAATAAATTGCAACTTGTTAGAATTACATTAAATTCAATTACTGGTTCAGTGTCCTATCACGGTCCTCGTCATTACGTTTTACTATAAATTCAATTTAAACTTATCGCAAAATTACTCAATAGGAATTTACATTTATATAAGAATTGCTGAGTTTACCCATCATAATGTAAGAATATTAATAACATAAAAGAAAAGCGAGTTTATGTTTCGCTACGTGTTAAGACTGTAGACAGAAATTGTACTGCCTATTAGGTAATTTTGGTCGAAATAAGGAAGCCATTTTAAATATAACGCTTTCGGAATTTCCCCCAAATGGCCCGAATCCACTACTAGTAAACTTTGCTGAAAAGCACTAGGCCGGGCACGACAGCAAAGATTAAATGTTCAAAAAATATAATAAAAAATTTTAAGCAGCTGAATCAATCATAACGGAAACAATGCCGAATAATATACTTTATATACTCTTACAGTTTGTTTCAGTTCACTGTGAGGTAAAAACCGGGAAAAATGTGGTGAGCAAAGAAATCTTATTTCCCCACACAGTGTCCTGAATATAAAAAGGTGTATTGCCCAAGATACAAGGGCTAGTTACTATGGTAACATCTTGTCCAGTTAGTACCAGGTAATATACTACTGTTTTACTGTTTTTTTTTTAAAACTGTCATAAAAACTTAAATAACAATAAAATTCTTTTACCTGATGGAAGAGAATACGGTTGGATATTTACTTGCTTAAGGCTGTCGTGCACAAAAGGTTTTTTTGTGAGGGAAGACACTCTTCATCAACTTACACCAAACCATGATTATTAAACTAGCTACCTGTATTTCTTTCACGTTTTATACACAATGACATATTCAACAGCGCGCTTGTAGACATTACAAGTGACATTTTAACTGTGGTATAGTTACTGATTCAACTAAAAAATTGCTCTAAAACCGGAGAAACTGGTAGGTGACGCCTACAAAAGACAGCAAAGAAGACTGGTTATAAAACTAAGTAAATCTATAAATAAGTTTAAAATATTGGTTTACTTCTTGCTGTAAAAACGGTGAGACAGCTAAGATATTTTGACAATGAATTTTGTTTCTTTAGTCTATTCGTTAGTTTCTTATTTGCAGTTCAAAGTCTTTACTAATCTGCTACGTGCAGTGTAATTTACACAGCAATTATGTAAGAGAACAAAAGTCTATAATGAGGAAGTCATCCAGTTTTATAACCAGTTAACTTTGCAAACGACGCTCAAGATTAGTTGCGCATAATTTCAGCTTTGGTTCTTGATCGCTTATAAAACTGCAATTATGAACCACTAGTTAGTGCTTTCATTATAAAGTGTCTCCCCTCGTGTTAAGAAAAACCTTACAGCTGTCAGTTTTTCTACATACGTAAGAATATTTTAAATGTTACTCGGAATAACCTTTCGATTTGATTAGATTCCGCGAAATATGTTGCAGCTCTTTTTCTCTCGTTTTTTTGTGACACCTTTCTTACAAAACTTTTTACTTATATAAATAGCTACATAAAAATTAAGTGTAAAAATATCTACTATCACATGTAACGGACTTTGTTATTTAAACTTTAAAAACAGAATACAAGAAAATAATCAACCAATTTGCGTATTAACAAACATTTTGAAAATACAATTTATGAAGGATCATAAGAATAATGCACAAAAGGACTAATTTTTTTGTAAACTTACGAACTGTCATAAGATTGGAAAATAAACCCAGAACAATCATAAATTATCGGTTTATGTAGAACATTAAACAACTTTTAAAAGAAATTTTAAATCGCTTATACTAATTTTGTTTAAATGTCTGACTTATAACCTAATATTCTTACGTATAAATAACACAACATTGATAAAATTCATAGGGAAACACATAGGAGCAAAGCTTGCATTATCTAATATTTTTTAGTATAAACCTACTGACGGTCTAACACGCATCCTGCATTCTGATTGGCTACTCTACAAGAGGTCTATTTGTGATAGCCTACTAGTAGAGAAAAGATGGC
>JAOBBB020048993.1:0-14612 GCA_025331005.2 Zoanthus gigantus
TAGGACGATCAACTTTTGGGATTGGTGTTATCCTTGCTTTCTTCCAAGCAACAGGGAAGTATAATCTTTCAATACACGAGTTAATAATCGCTGTAAGTGGGCCAACGATGAAGTCTGCTGTCATCTTAATGAAACTTGTCGGGATTTGGTCAGGACCTGTAGATGAATCATTTCTTAGTGACTTTAAAACTTTGAGCACTTCAAGCTGAGAGACTGTTTGGAGACTAAAGTTAAACTCATTTGCTTCCCGTAGGTTGTCAATAAACTGATGAAGAGAGGTGTGGTCTACAACATTATTAGATATAGGAAGTGTTCTTTCAGCAGTATGAGCGAAAAAAGCGTTCAGCGTTTCAGGGTCTTGGCGAAGAGGCTGTTGACTTGGTTTCAAAATGCGGTGTATTACCCGCCATACATCTTTGGGTTTTTTAGAAGAAAGTGCTTTTGATGTAAACGAAGCACGAGAGTGACGAATCACCGATTTAAGTTGATTCCGTGTAGCCCTAAACTTATCCCAAATATCATCAGAGTTCGATCGATGCGCCTCTTTCCTTAGAGTGTCTCGTTGACGTTGAAGAGTACGTATCTCTTCACAGTTCATCCACGGTGCAGGCGGACGGGTTACACGAACACGCCTCAATGGAGCATGTCTTTCTAAACATTCTGAGAATAAAGTATTAAAAGAAAAGAAAGAAAAGAATTCCCCATGACACTTCCCGAACCAATTGGTATGGTTTTTCTACAGTTTATCTAACCCAAACTGTATTCCACCAATCATAGTTCTACTAATGACAAATACAGGAAGCGCCATATGACAAGTTGCATGCTGTGTGTTACATTACGAACTATTTTCTGTGAAACAAACATTTGAACCAGGGACGAGAAAATGACCATGCTCGTCTTGCCGGTTAGGCAGGAAAAACTAGACGAGCTCTACAAAATATGTTCATTAACCATAATGAATTCATGAACCGAAGTTTTTGTAGAAGAAATAACTGCTTTGCTAAATCAAGCAAAGAACGTTTGTTCAGCTTGTAACTGAATAATTTCATTCGTGAGCGGTCTCGTGGGAGTTATCCTGGTCACGTTTTCCGATTCTCAATTACGAGGTACACGAAAGCTGGAGTCATATCGATTTCATATAACGTTGTATCGTCCATACCTATCTTTTACTAACGCTGATATATGAAAATTTAGCCAATCTCGATAGTGCTTAGATCGTAATTCGTGAGACCATTACAAAGCTTTTAACTTTTTCGTGAGCATCTTACAATCTTCAGTTGAGCTGATGTTGTCTTTTCTCACATCAATGTAAAATCTCAAATCTTAAAACAACGTTAAAGTTAAAATAACGGGTAGTGAAAGCGTTAAAACGGATTGTAAAAAAATAACGGGTAGTGTAAAGCGTTAAAACGGATATTAAAAAAAAACAAAAATGGGTAGTATGAAGCGTTAAAACAGCTTCAACTTCAAATTAACGGGTAATCAAAAACATTAAACGGGTTCAAAAAGCGTTATAACACATAGAAGGTAGAAAACGCTTTTATCCGTTATAACGATAGGCTTTAGTTTACGTTTTCCCGTGTGACGCAACCTTTGTTGTGTAACTGACACCTGTCAAACAACTGAAAACCCAAACGAACCCAGAATAAGGCAAATTCCCCGTGGGAAATCACTTGACCCAAGCTAGTGTAACCACAACTATGCTGAAGCTTAAGTTGGTTCATTTTCTGGGAGTTTCCCAAAATGTATTTTCTTTGTCTGTCATAAATTTAAAACGACTTCTTTATTTTCCACAATTTTTTCTACAGGAAATTCACTCTACTACAAACTCAGTCACGTTTAACTTTGCTTCTTCTTTTTTTCTCGAATTACATGTTAATGAGTAACGTGATAGCTCAGTGGATGATTGATACTAAAGTAATGTGATAGCTGAATCAATAAGTACGCAATTCCTAACAATGTCCTAATCAAGCCATTGCTTAAGTATTACCTGTAGATATAGTAACGGACCTGACGGGGGTTTTGTGTTCCGGTTTCACATTGAAATTTCCTTGTATTTTTCTGCTTCTCTTGAGGTCGTATGCTTCCAGTACTACTGAACACATGGCTGTATTTGTCTACAATATCCATTTATTTTTCTTCTCTTCCTTTTTTAACTGTTCCAATGTATGTAGCTTTTTCTGGTATTCTCATATTAGATGGTATTTCTAATCCCCCATAATGCTGGAATTTCATCATCCCAAGTTGCATAAACGTATTCCATCATATATGAATGGAGTGAAGGTATGCGTCCAATGAATTTTGCTGCTTGACGATGGTCAGGATTCGCCTTTTAGTTTGAGTTTGTATTGCAAAGTATTAACTGTGGTTTCATTTCAATCTTGCTCTTGGTTCTATTACTGAAACCCTTGAATTGGTGTTTCTTGGTGAAAGAAAAACATATTGTAGCAAAATGGTTCCACCTACCATATATTACAGTGTATAAGTTGAAATGGTGTATAAGTTGAAATGGTGTATAAGTTGAACCGGTGTATAAGTTGAACCAGTGTATAAGTTGAAACGGTGTATAAGTTGAACCAGGGTATAAGTTGAACCAGGGTATAAGTTGAAACGGTGTATAAGTTGAGCCGGTGTATAAGTTGAACTGCTGCATAAGTTGAACCAGTGTATAAGTCAAACCTGTTTCTTAGGGTAAAAAATCCCACTTTTTTAAATTCCACTGTATAAGTCAACCATTAAAATTGCTTGTTGACGACCTTAAAAAGCACAAAAGCCAGCAAGATCACGATAAAACAAATAAATGAACAGCTCAATAAAAACTGAAAATATGAAGTCATTGGTCATTTCCTTTATTGTATCTGGTGGCCCCTAAAGGAGCCATTTGCTTTTAAGCTTTCTCGGTTAAAGACATTACTCCTCTTAATCATCACTGTCGAAAATTTGAACACATTTCGAAACTTTAAAAACGTTATCGATGTATGAGTTGGGACCAGTTTTAGGGACTCGAAGTCTTGACTTATGCAACGGAAAAAACTGTATTACATTTGTAACATCTCCTCCCAAAGGCTGGGCAGTGGTCCTGTTTATTGTGGTCATATCCATATTTCTTATATTTGTTTTGTTTAAAATTTTCTGAAGGTTGGCTCAATCTACTCTGGCAACATTCTTCTCTCAATCCCCGACTGTTTTCAATCCCTATACTTAGGGACTCACTAACGCAACCTGCCTGGCTTCTAGAAGAAGTTGGGTCAAACTCCATTTTTTCTAATGATCTATTTTATCAAAACTATACTGTCGAATGTTTCGATAATATGCTCTTATTATTCGTTCATCCTGTACTTCCCCAAACTAGCATTTCTGGACTTTTTTTTCTCAGTCGAGCTGTATATACTGTTATGGATTCATTGGCTGTAGGTTTTATCATGAGAAATAGACCCTTTCACGGATAATGTCACGCATACGTACTTTTTGATGAATACAAAGTAGCTAAAACCAATCAATATCAGTGGAAAGATTTCTAAAGATTACGACATCTACTATTTTTGATGGCAAAAGGCTAAAAACTCGCGAATATACAGCTCCCTGAAATTGGGAAATTTACAGACATGAACTTGCCCCTCCACATACATTTCTCTGTAAAAAAAGGCGATTTTGCATGGTAATATCTTCACCATCTTACCATATATCAATCCCAATCTCGGTAGATATACAAATTCAAAAGTATTTTTTCAACCAGTAGCGATAAAGTTTTGCTTATTGGTATAAGTAAAAGTTTGAGGAAAACCGGGAAAGGGTCTATTGATATCTAGCATTGTTTTATTTTGGAATGAAGTGGTTGTTAAGGTTAAGCTTCATGAGCATTGTTTTGTTTTCTGGTTCTGGCGATATTTTTGTCAAATCCAACAAGTGAGACGAAAACTATTTTACCTGTATTTTTCAAATTTTTATCCTCACTGCCAATGTTATGGCCGCATGCTAAAGCCCAATTTCCATATAATCGCTATCATCGAAAAACGTGTTTCAGCGATGGTAGCGATAATTATATGGAAACACACTCTTCAACGATAGTAACGACGGAAGCGATTATATGGAAACCGGGCTTAACAAATGCACTATCAGGGACTACTACAACGGCAATGTAGCAGATTGCTGAAGTGCTGAGGATAACAGCGTGAGGATCCCATGGGCACAATAACTTCTTTATTTGATATGTCTGCCTCTAAAGCCTTTTAGGAGATTTTAAACAACTGAAATACAACTTTTTTGAGGCTGGGAAAACTAAATAAATCAAATACACAATAAATGTAGCGATTTTTCTTTCCAACATGCTTATCCAAAAAACAAATTGGTATATGTTGCTCCGAGCAGGACTCGAAACTCGAACCCTCATCTCCCTGCTATCTAGAAAAAATATTACTTGTAAAGGATGACCGTTATTGCAGTATTACAGACTCAAAATCTAAGCTAAGTCCTCTGAAAAAAGGATTGTTATTACACACAAAAATAGTTGAAAAACTGCCTATTCAAAACAATCTTCTGTAAGAACTTTTTAGTTGCTTTGATTAAAAAAATTAATATTTTTGGTTAAAAGCAGGAAATCAGAAGGTGAGCGTGAAACACACAACTCCGTTGACAAAAGTGGGAGAGTTAACATCTCTCTACAATTATAACTTAGTAGCTGAAATATAAAATGTTTTCTGGTTGATTGAATATCCTGTTGTTTGGGGTACCGACAAATAATGAAATGACTCAATTCCTTCCCTGTAGACTATTGAACAGCGACCTTTATCAGAAACTATTAACATAAAGTACTTGCCAGTCACAAAAAATTTACAACCACATCTGAAAGCCTAGAATTTTAAAGTCTTAAATCAATTGCACACCTGCCCAACATCTAAGTCTCCAAACACAGGTTGTCGACCCATTCTCACTGCATAGTTTAGCAACAGCTTACACAAAGAGGTTTTTCCCACATCAGTTGGACCACATACTATAACCTGGAAAAGAAATGAAAGATTAAAGTTTGGATACTCAATGCATTGTATGCTATAATCTTAAACAAATTTGTTAATTTTGATTATTCCATGTTTTAGCAAAACAAAAAGGTTTTATTTCTCCATTGTCCTTTTCGGGTATATGAACACTCAGGCTGCTTAGGCAGTCTTCTTCAGGTCGTTTGATATTGTTCTGAAAGCCAAGTTCAAAAAATATTTCCAATAGTCTTTCTGCATGGGTGATTAGTGGAATTTTCTTATTGTACATTGTTCTAATCATTTCTAGGGATTTCAGGATCAAAACACATGTAGTTTAAAAAACTACTGTGCGGGTGCGGAAAATCCAAATACATAGGAAAAACTGGAAGAAATGAGCCACGAGAAAGAATGAACACCAGGAAAAAGTAAAATTAACCCAGAAAGACATGGCAGAGAACAACAGAGAACAAGCTGAGAAGCGGATGAATACTGGCGATGGAGGCTTAGCAAAGCATGACCAAACATGCCCTATCAACATACAGTGGCAAGAAAGCTGTATTATTGCTAAAGAAACAAATACACGAAAAAGAAAGCTCCTGCAATCCCTAGAGACGATGAGAACAAAATACAATAAGAAAATTCCACTAAACACCCATGCAGAAATTGACTGTTGGAAATATTTTTTGAACTTGGCTTCCAGAACAATACCAAACGACCTGAAGAAGACTGCCTAAGCACTGTCGAAACGTTGTCAACAAAAATAACACTATGCAGAGTGTTCATATACCCGAAAAGGACAATGGAGAAATTTATAGCCACCTGCAAAAAAAAAAGGGGTTTAAGAAACAGAAAAAGATTTTACTTTATTGCCTAAATAAGTTGGACCATCTAGAGAAAAATACAAATCATGAAAGGAAAAAGTACAAGTCAGAATATCTACAAGGTAATCTTACTGATGACACAAAGTTGGAGCAACATGAAGACAAAGATAAAATCTCCAGACAAAAGAAGTAGCCAAATTTGGGGAAGTATAAATTCAACGACCAACTAAGAAGTAACTGGTGAAACTTGCCGTAAGGCCAAAGTTAAAATAGTTTGATTACTTTTTAAGATTTACACTGTTTTGGGCAGGAAAATGTTTACTGATATTTACGACTGTAATCCTTTATCAGAGTAAATGTGTGGGAGATAGATAGAGAGGTAATTATACAGTGATACAAAGATTGATAACACAATAATTTACGTATGTTGAAAAACAAAAGGAAATAAAAGTGTGTCTGAAAAAATACGTCAAAAAGACAAAGCCGTTCAGGAAAAACAAAGGGTTAATTAAACATTAAGCATTTATTTATTATGTGCGGGTTTAGAGTAACCAAAGTGTGAATTTCTTTTTTTTTTTTTGCGACATTGTTGTCGCTTTTGATGAGAGACAGACCAAATGCAATAAATTTAGAAATAAAGTGATTAGAAGAATTAAAATGGTGAGGAGTTTAGTAAAGTTGTTCTTGCATAATTATGTCATAGAGGTGATCTCTGATGCAGTCAACTAAACAGTGGACAGTGCCCATATGAAAACTTGTGTTTTGCTTGCACAGTTCTGGTTTATGAAATTCATATCATTTTCCAGCTTTAGTGCCAAGTCGAGGCTTAATTTGGCAAACTTGAACAAGATCAAGTCCACGAATCCCTCTAATTTATTCACAACAAAATTATTTGATAAAGCTGACATCATTTTATATGAATGATTGAAAAATAATATAAAATTTATAAGAACATGCCAGACACCAAAACAAAACAATGCCATGTTGGTCACAAATGGGATGGATAACATGCTCCAAATACCTTTCAAACACAGCTACCTCTAAGTTTATTCTGATAAAGAATTCTTACTTGTTTATGTAGATGACTATAACTACAGATTAGCAACAAAAATGAGGTGGATCAAGGATGATCAATGTAAGAATGAAAGTCATCATAAACACCTAGTAGAACAAGACAGCGAGAGACCCTGGGGATGTGATGGCAATTCTGTCTGAAGCCCAGAAACCACCTAAGATGTTGTGATGAGACAACACAAGAAGAAATAACACAATAGACAAGTAGAAGATTGGCTAAATCTATAAATAAGAACTGTGCAAAATATTATACAAGTTTGACGCTGTTATAATTATCTTACAGTATATCTAAAAGAAATTTGCATTCAAAACAAAGTGGATTGTAAACATATTTCATAATAAAAGTGTATAATGTAAAGCTAATTACCCTTGGTCCAACTTCCTCTTGTTTCTCTGCTCTCTCTCTCATCTGCTCAAGGGCCATGTGCAGATTAAGATACATTACCATAGGAGTTTCAGTTGACACATAGGCAACTTCAACTGGACCAGTGACTTGAATCTTGGTTAAAGAAGCTAATCAGTATTGGTATCATTTTCGAGTCCCCTCCCTTCTACACGGTCTTTGGGGCTTAATCTGCATCTTTTAGTAAAAGATGCCAACAGAATTTCCTATTTTTAGTTTTTATTACATAAAAATGGATTAATGAATGATAACAATTAACATCTTGTTAAAATGAGATAAACAAAGGATATCTCGACTATGCATCCTTGCCATGTGAAAATAGCTTTTTTTGATCCTGGAGGTAATGCAATCTTTTTGTTTTTCACCAGCTCAGTTCCAAATACTTCAGCTTGACCTTGAAGCAACTAGAAAGTCAAAGAACAATAAGGTCTGTAACTCTACAAAACTTTTTTTTTAACATGTAAGTGTACATAAGAAGGTAAAGTAAAGCAAATTATTTATAAGCGGCCAATACGATAAAATATCTGAAAACTTTATGGCAAATCCATGAGCTAAAATTTAAAAATACTTTTACATTTCAACTTCTCTGGTCAAAGCCTTCATTAGATTAATGCAAATCAGTAAAATCCAAGTGTTTAAAAAAATTAAATATGCATTTAGAACAGTAAAGTATAATAGAACTAATGTCCTAAATGCTTGGAAGTAGTACCAAAAATCTGTTCACGCTATAACTTTTTCTCCTTGATTAATTGCTTCCTAGTGAAACTCATTTCTATTTGAATTGCTAGGATATTTTTGAATTTTGATGTATTGTATGTACCAATACAAGTCATTTCGCCCCATGGTCGTTTCGCCCCACATCCTAGGTCGTTTCGCCCCACGTCCTAGGTTGTTTCGCCCCATGTCGAAGTCGTTTCGCCCCAAATGTTGCTCAAGAAAGTTGTTTTAAAATATCCTTTACTAATTTTCCAAACGTTTTTTACGCAGATAAGGATCGCAACGAGATGATTTCTTGTTTATATCGCGGGTCCGAGAAACGATAGCAGCCGTAGTTATAACAATAAAAACTTACTTAGTATTTACTCAATAAAATGGAAAGTGAGCTCAAGCTTAAACAAAGAGTTGATAAAAATCCTTCAACTGAGAAGCTTAACCCAAAAAACGGATCGAAATCCCGTTTTAATTTTACCTGCCGGTTTGACGAGTTGATATAAAATATGGCGCAAGCGATGTGATATTGACGAAGATCTCACGAACTACTGTAAATAAGTAGTTTCTGTAGGTTCAACTGCCTCACGCTCCTTTTTAAGAGCGATGAAATATTGTAAAAGAAAGGTGGCTGATAAAAAAAAATAAAATTGTTGTCATAAAATCAAGATATGGCAATCTACCAAGATTTCGCAAGAAGATCTACGGGAAAGTAAAAATCATTTTAACATGTTTCTGCTTTTTAAACAAAAAAACTTTGAATGGAAAAGACCTTTAGGTAATTTATGTTCATGATTTTAAAGTGCATTATTGTTGTTTGACAATGTTTTTCGGAAATAACAACTTCATTTATCTATCGCGATATGTACAGAGTAGCAGACAACTGAGATTTTAAGGGCCTCTTCATATGAGCCCGGTTTCAAAGATCTCGCCTTACCTGTGAATCCTTTAAAATTTTCGATGTATTCATATTAGAGGGCGGGCTGGCTCGGTTACCGAGATCTCGGTTTTTTCAACCGGGATCTCGATTAGCGGGCTGGAAAATTTTGCCATATGAACACTTCGTTCCAGTTACCGGGAGGAAAATGTATGGTCTCAACTCTGCTATTAGGTTCACTTGATGTTTTGAAGGTTTCTTTCCAACATTCTTCATGTGCAATTCCTGTGCAAATGTTTTCCCACCACAAGTCAGTTCGACCTAGCTTATGCAAACACGTTCGCTTGCTTCGGTTCAAGCATCTTTGCTTTATTTGTTTCAACCTTCGTAAAGAATAATTTCGGTTCCGTATTAAGGCGGCCCGAATGACATCGTTTTGTTATGCTTGTTGAATTTTCCACATCATTAACAACCCATTAAGCTGCATTGATATAGCTACAAGGGTTGCCAAAGCCATGATACACGCAAAAGTAATAAGTTGTTTGCGATTCTCCATCTTTGTTTTGTTTTTCCATTTTCGCCCCAAAACTTCGGCCTTTTCTCATCTACATCAGTTATCTTGCAAAATCCCTCAGGGACGTTATGCAAGTGGTCGGCTGGCACCGAGTTTACATGAGGGAAGATTTGAAGCGATTTGAATCAGTTATATTTAGTATTTCATTTGGAAGAGCATTCCAGTCTTTAATAGTTCTAGGCCAGAAACTGAATTTATAAGTATCGCAGTTAGATTGCAGGGGGAGGAGTTTCAGTGGGTGTTATTTTCTGGTTTTCTGAACAGGTTTGTACTGGACGTATGGTGGGATATTGATGGCTACCATTCCATGTAGTGTTTTATGCAGGAGATTCAGACGTGAGATTTTTCTTCTGTGCTCGACGGTTTGCCACTGCAGATGGTTTAAGGCTCTTGTTACACAGCCCGGTTCTCTTCCATGGGTTCTTGTAACAAAACGGGCAGCACAACACCGCTGTACACTTTCCAAGTTATTTATTTGGTACTGTCTGTATGGATCCCACGCAGCGCAACCATACTCAAGTGTAGGTCTGACCAAAGTTGTATATGCTTGTTTCTTCACCTTCTCAGGACAAATGTGTAGATTTCTCTTAATAAGCCTTGGGTTGAAACTCAAATATAAAAATTTTGAACTTTGAACTTTGCACATCAAGCCACCATATAACAAAAGATTGATTGGTTCTTACCGAGTCCAAGTGTTTATTACCATTATCTAGTTAAATCCTTTACAAGCCAGTTGGCCCGTGGATCTCATCCGCTTATCTCCGGTTTCTGTAGTGTTAAGCGGATGAGAGTCTTTGACTCCCCCTGGACGGGACACTAATCAATCGCAGGTTAGCTCCCAGCAGATGCTGGTACTCATTTACCTACCCCGGAAGGATGGAAAGCTGAGTTAGCTTAGGCAAGAAAGAGAGTCACACAAATCAGTTCAAATCTCAGTAGAACCGGGGAATGAACTGGGGACCTTGTGGTTGGAAGGCAGAGATCTTACCAACTGCACCAACCATGCCCAATTTAATAATGTATCATCAGTTAATTCAAGTTGTTATAACTTCCATTTTTAAATGATTTCTTTTTGAAAATTGCAGTTATGTTTTATAGTTGGTACAACATAATTATTGAATATGGGAGAATTATGAAGGGTTGTTATAGAGGACTGGGCCTTGTTCAAGCAAAATGCATTTAGTATTGTTTTCTTCAACATTCTGTTTGTAAGTTGTATTGAATAGAAAAAAAAAGCTGTAATCACAATGTGAGTTAATAAATTGCCCAAACCTCCAATTTCACCACTTGCAGGGGTTTCATTAAGGGCCATGCAGTGGGCAAATTGTCCGGCTGTGAAGATAGCTTTGTTCGGCTGCTTTCAGCTCTCTACAGCTATAGATTTTTAAAATTTTAAGGCTTTGCTTAGACTTTGTCCAGGTGCCAAATCTAAATACCCTCCTGCTCCAAACCTTAATGAAACCCTTGCACTTGGATTAATCCACACCATCTTGGTCTTATCCAAATTATTTTCAACCAAAACAGCAAATTTACTCACAACCTGCGAGAATATAAAATATGAATACATGGTCCTTTTTCTTGGAGTAATTTTACTGTTTGCAATATTTTGTTGCTTTAGCCAGGGAGGATCAGTTTCATCATCCCAATCATCTTGCATACAGACACATGGAGAGAGCAGTGTTGTTGTACCCAACAGATCTTATGTCTTACAGAGATCATTTCAGGTTGCACAGGTAGAACACAGTGTCAAATAAATCAACATTATTTGTTTTAGACTAATGTTACAAGAAAAAGAATGCTTGTCATTACATATTTTATGTTTATTGAATGGTTGCTGGCCTTCTTGCTTTAGCAATGGGCTAGGGTTATTTTGTGCTATACGAGTATAGTTGAGGCCTTAAAATTCCAAAAATTCCTCATTTATTTTGGTTTGCCTAAGGGAAAGACCTTAGACTAATACAGAACTTGTACTGTGACCAGTAAGCTGCCATCAGGATTCAGGGAGAATTGGGTGAATGGGTAGGCATACAGAAAGGAGTTCAACATGGATGCATTTTTTCACCAGACTTGTTCAACCTATATAGTAAAATCAGTAAATGCAATGGAGTTGATCTGGAAGGAAAGAATTGAGTCTGCATTGATTGCAGACAGTGAAGAGAAACTACAAAGAATGTTGGACATTGTAACAAAAGAAAATGAAAAACTTGGTTTGAAGATAAATTTTCAGAAAACTTATGTGATAGTTGCCAATAAAAGGCCTAGATTCCGGAACGTAATGTAACAGTTAATAGGTTGCAAATAGAGTAGGTGGATAAATTCAAGTACTTAGGCAGTTGGATAATATCAGATGGGAGATCTGATGTGGATATCAAATGTAGAATTGGTCAGGCGAAGCAAATGTTTATGAATGTAAATAATGTACCGTGTGCAAAGAAGATGAGATTGGGAATTTAAAGGTGTTTGTTAAAGTGTTACATCTGGTCGTCTGTACTACTGTATGGACGTGAGTCATGGACAATAGATAAGAACATGGAAAAAAGGCTTGAAGTGGTAGAAATGTGGTTTTGGAAATGGATGATTAGGATATCATGGACAGAAAAGATTATGAATGGAGAAGTCTTGGACAAAGTAAGAATGAAGAGACAGCTGTTAAAAACAAAGTAAGAATGAAGAGACAGCTGTTAAAAACAGGAGAAGGCAATGGGGTTTCATTGGACATAAGTTCAGGAGAGAAGGAGGGTTAGAAGAACAGGAAAACAGTAAGAGGACAACAAAGATCAAAGATCTATGTTAGACTAGATGGTGAAGAAATTGGATTTTAGAGATGGAAAACAGCTGGGCAAGATCACAAGAGACAGGAGAAGATGAAAAAAGAGCCACCACCATGATCCATCTACGGTATTCAATGCCAAGACACTGGAATAAAAAGAAGGGAAAGACTATTTTATTTTTGAGTTGGAGAAGGAAGGGGATGGGGTGGGGGTTTGAAAGATTTAGAAAAATATCTCTTCCATCACTAGGTGAAAGAAAAAAAGTCAATCAGTGTACAATTGAGAGAAAAAAATCCTACAGAGTGCTTAAAGTAAGAATATCCAATTTTTGGAAAAAAAATCTTAAGCTGCAGTCTTACAAGAAAAAATATCTTGCTTGTTTTGTGTGTAAAAAAAAAGCCTTGCATGGATTGAACCCGCCAACCCCCAAACCCTCAAAACTCAAATAGTCCACTCCCAAAGCTCTAATATTTTTAATAAGCTGGCCAAAATACAATTAATATTTTTATTGTAAATTAAACAATGATATCAGAATTGTTCATTATAATGAATATTTTGAGTTCAAGAAGTAACGTGGGGATCCTATTTATGGTTATCTAATAAAATTTAGTAAATATATAGTTTACTTTAAAATGAAAATAACAGCATATATACTCAAGTTACTCAATCAATAATAAAATTAAAGTGCCTATAACATTTATTATTTTATTTCTTTATCCAAAAAAAAAATCTTATACAAGTGAACCAGGCATGGCCATACCTTTACAATACTTTTTATCACCAGTGTATGGTATAGGATATCTTGCATGGAGTAAATGGAGGGAATTGGTGTGCTTGCTAGTAAACCATAGCATTCCACTAGAGGAAAGAGCAAAGGTGAGGCCTGCATTGCTGTATGTTGTGGAAACTTGGACACTAATGGAAAGACTAGAAGGACTGCTAGTTAACTGTGATCATGGGATGTTGAGATGCATGCCAAGAGTAAGATGGCAGGACATGATTACTAATGAAGAGGTCAGAAGAAGTTGTGGGGTGGAGAACCTTGAACATAGATTAAGGAAAATGAGATTTAGATCGTTTGGTCATGTAAAACATAGGGATGAGAATAGCATACTTAGGAAAGCAGTGGAGCTGGAAGTGGAAGGTAGAAGTACAGTAGGTAAGCCAAAGAAGACCTGGAGTAAGGTAGTGGAAGAAGACATGAGAAGATCATCACAGAAGATATGGCAGAGGATAGAAAACAGTGGAGGCAACTCGTATCACGTCCAACCCCAGGAGGGGGAAACTAGGGACGATAAACAAAGATGATGATGATGATGATGATGAAGATAATAATGATGGTGATAATGATGATGATGATGATGATGATGATGATAATGATGATCAGTGTATGGCATGGCCATACCTTTGCAGTACTTTCTATCACCCCTTGGGAAAACAAAAGATTTAAGGATAGCACAGCATCCATTCTTTTTAATTTTATTACACACAAATCAGGGCTCGAAATTGGTCAATGTGACCAAAAATTGAATGCTAATGACTTGATTTTAACTAGTTGCCAGCTAGTGAATCATGTCTTGTCTGATAACTGAAAATAAAATTAATAGAAGTTGACAACTTCTCTATTTAAATCTTTATACGATTAAATTATTCATTTTTTCCATTTGTCGCCCACTGGCTCCAGAGCAAAGGAAGTTAAATTCAAGCCCTGCAAATGCTTTTGTTCAGGCTACTTTACACAACTGTGAAAGTATCCAGGACACAAAGCAATGATCTGCTAGCCAGACAAATAACTGTCAGGTGTATGGTAGTCTCTACATCCCAACAAATTGTTAGAGACAAACCATTAAAACTCTTCTGACAAATAATTAGCTCTAGTGTAGTAGATTTTATAACAGATCCTTGTAAAATTTAGTGTATATTTAATGAATGTTTCAGACTGGAGCACGGATTTTAGCATTTGATTATCACCATGCAAGCCTGATTGTGTCCAAACCTTCACCAAACCAACTCTTCCCTGGGTTTGGCGTTGTTAAGGTAAGTAATAAGTAATTAGATTATTGCCTAATGTGTGGTCTTTTGGTAAAGTTGTAGTAGACCAGTTTTGATCCGGTTTTGTCCCCGTTGACAAGGGTAGCCAGAAGCACCCCATTCCCGACATGACCATCTTCACACCCTTTTGCCACTTTGATCGATTACGGGCATCCTCCTTCTACAAGCCAATCTTCCTGATATCATCCTCCACTTGATTCTTCCAGGTCTTCCTCAGCCGTCCCCTAACACAATGCCTTTCTTAAAATGTCATCCTCCTCCCTCCTCAAAACATGTCCATAACAGTGCACACCATTTGCTTTTGCCAACTTATCTATTGTTTCTTTCAATCCCAACATGACCATCAATTCCTCAGTGTT
>JAOBBB020049055.1:1086-14611 GCA_025331005.2 Zoanthus gigantus
CTTCAAGTAATGTCAACAAAGTACTTACAAGTGTGACTGCTACAATACCTTCAAGTAATGTCAATAGAGTACTTACATGTGTGACTGCTACAATACCTTCAAGTAATGTCAACAAAGTACTTACAAGTGTGACTGCTACAATACCTTCAAGTAATGTCAATAGAGTACTTACAAGTGTGACTGCTACAATACCTTCAAGTAATGTCAATAGAGTACTTACAAGTGTGACTGCTACAATGAAAAGCCCTTAAAAACTCGCACACTAATAACAATAGATTCGCATGAAAGGATCACTATGCGGGTGTACATTTCAGAACAACACACATATTAATATCGAGCTGCCGAAATAACACTCAGGGATAACTAGTTAACAAAATTTGTACCAGCAGATTAATTCTGTATTCGCCAACAGAAAAATCTTTCTTATATTTAAACATTATCATGGAAATGAACTTTCTATTAAATTTACCTGAAACCTGTACAATTCTCCACTTCTGATATTGTTATCAACAGTCCCACCACAAACATACATCGCACCATTCAGGAGGGCTACATCATGAAACAGCCGCCCAGAAGGTACCTACATAGACGAACAAGCCACAAGCATTGCGCTTTTACTAAATCTTATGTTCTTTTTGGGAACTTGAGCCTAAATTGCTAACTATCACTTTGCCATACTGATGAGGCCTAAAAAGGCCAAAACAGATGTCCATGGCTGCTAGCATTCAGGCTCACTATTTTTATGATAGATTTAAAGTCATTCGTCGTGACTTATAAAGTTCAAATATAGATTAGGCTATGTCTTTTTTTGTTCTTCGATTTACAAACAGAACTTATCTATCGTGGCCCTGCTGTTCAAAAACAAACTAGCAATTACCAAGAGTTCGATTTTATAAGAACCATTACCCTTTTCTAAAAATAATCAAAGGGCTCTTAGAGCCAGCTCTTTCATGTAATGGACAATAATACTAAACAGTTTAATGATTAAATCATAATTTTTTTCAGAAAAGTAAAAAAATGGCATTATAGGCAATTTTAAGTTAAAGAAAAAAAAGAAAAAAAACACTAAAATAAAAAAAGGTCAGTACAGGAACACGAAAGTTCTACCATGGAGCCAATCGCAGGACATGTTCACTTCCGTCTACGGTCCACAATTTCCGTCTACAACCATTTCCGTCGACATTTCACCTCCCACGATACTCATTAATTTCTTGCAGATGCGCGCGCACGAATGAGCTAAAAATGATCGCTGGAATTTCCTCTTAACCACAATTAAAGCTAACCGGCCATAGAACAAACCTGTCCAGTTGTACAACTTGTTTTTAAGGAAAGATTTAGTCGATTAAGAAGTAAATTCGTGTTGGCGTTCGGAGGCAAAACTTTCCCATTTTGTTTATATTTCAAGCTAAAATGTCTTTTTAAGAACTGAAGACTCTCGCTTTTCTCAGTTAAAGAGTCAAATGAGAACGAAATGGATTTGACTATAGTAATATCATATGGTTCATGCATACAAATGTTTTGAAAAATGGTTTCAGTCTTGACGGACATACAAAATAAGCTGAGTTTTAAACTGTTTTTATATAAAGAGCCGAAAAAAACAAGATGGAGGCTTGACAGAGATAATACAACAAAAATGTAACTTTCTGTAGTTCTCCTTGAGATTCTTCTGTTCTTGTTTTAATCAAAGAAAAAACAGCGTTTTTTTATAGAAAGCGAGAACTCTAGGTCTCAAAGCTAATGACATCATAAATGCAATGAGCAATTTGCTTAGTTAAAGGTATTACATTGGGTTTTTTCATCATACTGTGTAGTGATACTCGGAAATCTCCCAAAAATGTGTAAACTAGAACAAAGCCTTTCACAACAAAAAATACAACACAGACAGCGGTGATAAACATTTTAAAAACTTTCATTTTAAACTTAACGTTTTGTATTTTTGTCAACATACATTTTCAAAAGTATGACCGTTACAATATTTGAAAATCTATTTATACAGTACAAATGGGGATCTGGAAACTGTCTAAATTAAAATTACACATTGGAAAAGCTTTACTAATACAATAAAAGCTTTTCACTGCTGATGCTAAATTGTCAAAATGGTCCCATTTTGGAAAAACTGATTACCACTGCAAAATTAAAGAGACTTTAATCATACAAGAATTGCAGCCAGCATTGAATGTCAATGTCAGCCGTGAAAAGCTTTTGATCCCATTTGTACTGTTGTATTTTTAGATTTTCAAAAATTGTAACAGTCATACTTTTGAAAATGTACGTTAAGTTTAAAGTGAAAGTCTTTCACAACAAACTTCGAGCAAATGAAGTTTAACTCACCTCGCTTTCTGGTGCCACATCAATGATTTCCCACGTGTGATCATCCAAGTCAAACCTTATAAGTCACAAAGTCGATGTTAATCATTGAAACACACGAGAATCTAACACAAGGATGCCAAAACGAAGAGTGAACCGTTGGATTTCCTTATTCAGTGAAACGGGCTAATCTGCTTTGAAATGAATTCTAACATTCTCCTTTATCAGCCAACGACGACATAAAACGAATTTTCGTTATATCAAATTATTACTCATCTATTTTAATCATATTTTTTTAATCCTTTAGTTCAAGTTTGACTAGATTAGTTCGCTTCCATCGGATAGCCTTCAACCATTCATAAAATAGTTTATGTAACCTTTTTTAATTTGCAGGCCTTGAGATACAAATGAAATTATTGATTTATTGATTGATTTTTTATCTGACATGTGTCACAACGTATTAAGTTAAGTTTAAAATCTATTTTTTAAGAAGCAAAGTAATGAAACTGATCTCAAGTGATAAACTTAGTGACTAATAGCTAACCATAATTAGTCTAGCAGTTAAATTTTAAAACTCTTAATTCTTTATTAATTTTTTATCATTTCAATAGTTTTCAAACATAAAGTAAAATCTGAGAAGTTACATTTTAAAGGTTTTTAGACAAGTCTAATGTGTTATTCGAAAGCAAGTGAAATTGAAGGCAAAATGCCTCATGTACCTGTACAAATCATTAGGTAGGTTATTCTCTGCAACTCCACCAAACACGTAGAGGTAAGTGTTGTTGTTATAGGAAACCATGCTGTGACCATAGCGACGCTGGGGAGGAGGTGCTGATCCCCTTAACAAATGTGCAGAGGGGATACAAGTCCATCTAAAAACATACAATCAGGTTTTTATTTATACTAAATAGATAAAATAAGCAAGAAAACGCCACTAATTTTTTGAGTCTCAAAAGTACTTAGACTAATTGCATCTCAAACCAAAGTCAGAATAAAACCACAACTGACATCATATGATTAAAGCCCACTCAGTACTTCCCAACTTGTCAACTACGTACATTTGTGAAACAATGCTATATAATAATGGCCATCTAGTTGTTTTTCCCAAACAAAAGACATTCCTGAATTCCCCCCACCAGCAACTAAACAGCAAGTGAAATGGGGTGCAGTTCTAGCAAGTGAGCACAACCCATTTGTTCCTCGTTTACACACACACACACACGTATACAACATAATATCATATAAATCGGTATTTTCAAATCTTAATACCATCTTAAAATGGTTAAACGTTTCAGAACTAGAACACAACGACTGGCTTCTACTACTCTCTTTGTTTAAACACTGATATGCAAATACAAAACTGCACATTTTTCGTTGGCATAACACACACACTTTAGGTCTTGGGGGAATTCAGGAAACCATTTATCAGTTCTTAAGCATTCCGCTTCGCTCCATTTATCCGCAGATAAATGAACCATTTGCAAACGAGCAATTTACACAAAATTACTTGCATTATCTTGTCATGTAAAACCATATAATATTCTCAAATGTATCTTATAAAAAAATTGATTACAACCAAATAGTGTTCTTGAACAACTGTAAAATATCTCTCGGAATGTAAATTTTGTGTCAGAATGAAAATATTGTCAAAGTAGTGATATCATATATGTGCTGGTAGCTAACGGGAAGCCACTAAAATGGGCCCTAAGCGGACCATATTGGCCCTAAGCAAGGTCATTCATTGTATGTGGTTTTAGTCGCTAATCTTTGAAAGTAACTGAAGCTAAATTAATTTAGTTTAAAACAGTGCAAACAAACATTAGTGGAGTTATTCATCACAAAATCAGAAAAGAGTTCAGTGATATAAAAAATAAAAAAACGATCAAGTGGATAGCAAGAATCGAAGTCGCAACAGGAAATCTTTGTGTTACACAGGCAGCCTCAGCTATCTTTATCTAAAAGTAGTGAGCCTCGACGTTAGCAGCTAGTGAAGATTGTAGCGGAGCACCAGGGTTTCTCCCTGATGAGATAGCTGCTTCGGCTAGATTTTATAGTCAGCTGTTTCGGCCTTTTTGGGCTTCATCATCTGGGCTTACAGATCCGAAAGACAAAGATCTTAAGGTAGAATCAAAATGTAAAACAGTAGCGTGTAGGTCCCAGTAGTTTAAAAGAGATTAGCGCTAATGTAGCTAACAAACAGGCTCTTGCACAAAAGATAGCCCACACAGGATTAAGGGAATCTGGTCTGAAACGACTAAGTGGAGAAAGCATTTTATGTTGAAAGAAAGAAAAAATATGTTTTAATCTTCCCAACGTACTCACCAGAAAAAACAGGTAGTTTATCCCTGATGAGTATTTAGGGAAGATTAAAACATATTTATTCTTTCTTTCATCATACGAATCTTTCCCAGCCCCAAAAAATACGTATTCACTTTATATTGCTGTATATTAAAACTACCTGCGCTCGTTGAAGTGAAATTGAAACATATCATTCGTTATATAAGCTCCACTCTGACCAGAAAACACAAACATACTGTCCCTCGCCACAGCAACAGGAAAATTACAGCAAGTCGGTGGACCTTCCCCTGATTGCTGTACCTGGAGAACAAGGTTAAATCTTTGCCTTAGATTTACTAACTAATCATTTTGAAATCCCCTTTATTTAAACACCATGGTTTTGTTTCAAACTAACCATAACTTGTTCTTATTGTTTGTAATATAATGAGATTAAGCTTTTGTACTGCGGTGTAAACAGTTATGAAATCATTTTTTGTAACTGTAAAAAACAAGCAAAAAAAACTATAGACTTCAACAGGATAGAGCACATGACCACTGCGCTACCAGTGCAATGCTCCCACCAAGTGAGCTAAGAGACCAAAACTGAGAGAACAGATCATTCTTAGTCAGTCCAAAAACGCCACTCTAGTGTGTCCATCATTTACTGAGACCACGTTTGCGCTACAGTGTAAACAATGAAGTTAGAACTAGAATCATGATGTTGGTCCTGTATCGAGATTTGTATCATAAATTATCGTGAGAAGCCGTATTGCTTTACAACCAGTATCATTTACTTGGTCATTTATCGAGATTATATCATATTGTGATAAACTGTATTGCTGTAGAACTAGTATCATTTCATTGGTCATGTATGGAGATTGTAATAACTATCATATTGTAATAAATTGTATACTAAACTGTAGAACTACTATCATGTTGATCTTTTATCAAGATCTGTACCATATTGTGATAAATCTTATTGCTATAGAACTACTATCATTTTGTTGGTCCTGTATCGAGATTTTATCTTACCGCGAGAAGTTCCATTGCTGTAGAACTACTATCATGTTTGTCCTTTATCAAGATCTGTATCATATTGTGATAAATCTTATTGTTATAGAACTAATATCATGTTGGTCTTATCTTGAGAAGTCGTACTGCTTTAGAACTACTACCAAAAGGAAGCAGCTACAGCACTTACCTCTTGCCATGAGAGTTCTGGGTCTGCTAAACAAATTGTCCACAAATCATTCAATCTAAACAAAAACGGCGGTTTTTTTAAATAAAGTTATAATAAAATAAAACATTTGAAAAGTGCTAAGTTTTTGTCGATGGTTGAATAGATTACAAAGTTTAAAAGTCTCAAAAAAATACGGAAATTCCTGGTTTTAGCTGTATCAGAACGAGACTTATTACTCTTTCTTCTGAAGTATTTTAGCTACTAAACATACAGTTAAAACTATAACTGATTTTACTATAGAACCAGATTTTGTAAAATTTATACATAACAAAAAAAAACAGCTTTGTGAGAAAAACACAATTCAGGTAAAAAAGAGTTATTCTACAAAACCTTTTATTGCCATCATATCCTGCAAAAATCCACATGCTTTTGTTGTAAATTACAGCACCATGGGCAGATCTTGCAGGGGGTAACCTTGGGAAGCAGAAAACATTATGATGTATTTGAATATTCTATTAACCCTTTTTTGATGAGGGGCTAAAGGGTTCCATGTAATGTAGTTATCCTTTCCTAGTAGTAATAGTATAATAGTATTAGTGATATATATTCGTAGTAGTAGTAGTAGTAGTAGTAGTAATAGTAGTAGTAGTAGTAGTAGTAGTAGTAGTAGAAGTAGTAGTAGTAGTAGTAGTAGTAGTAGTAGTAGTAGTAATAGTAGTAGTAGTAATAATTATAGTAACAATTTAATAATAATAATAGCAATAGTTAGCAAAGGTGATATCCTTAATACATAAGAGTATCACCTTTGCCTGATAGGGGTATAAGGAACAATATTGAGGTTAAAGGAAAATCTGAAGACCTTGGTGTAAAGGATAAAATTGATATATTATCCATTCTGTGTCTCATTATAAAATAGTTAGTACTTTTATATCCTGTAAGTTAAATTGGTAGGCTACTTATTTGAAAAAAAGGAGTTATTAATTTTAAAGGCTCTTTTCAGTTAGAAGAAAATGAATGAGAAAAATTTTAATCATGATTATTATCAAGCTTGATGGTCATATCAGTTTATGTTATTTTGTAGAAGTTGTAGGGGGCTTTAAATGTCAGCCTCATTTCCATGTTGCAATCCATACATCATGTTTAAAACCCTTAATTACCAACTGTTCAAGTGAGTTTCAACATTGCCACCAACATTTTTCATGTTTGCTAGTTTGTTTCACATCCATCCCCAGGAGTGGGAAATTATGGTCAGTAAACAAAGATGATGATGATGTTAGTTTCTAGATTTGTGGCTTACTTTCAGCATGAAATGTACATTGAACTCGATATAAAGATGTTTAATGTTATGACTTTATTATCATCAGCTCTAAATTAATGCTAACCATCCTGCCATGATGATAAGCAAGATAATAATTAAATGAGATTTAGCATAATGGTGATTATTATCATTTTAAAATTGCAGACAGCTGATAGCCTGAAATTAACCCATGATTACCTGTAATTGCCCTCTAGTTTGACATTTGAAATGTGCAGTTACAAATTATGAATTAAATTGTCTATATTAATTTTTACCTTTCCTGTTGAAAGGCCACAACTTCAATTTACTTCAAGTGCCATTTTTGAATTTTCGTGACTGCCTCTCATTTTTAACCGGGGTGGCTTGTTTTGTCAACATTATAATACAGTAACTGACCAAATTTCTGTTCTGCTGCTTCAAGCTTCACTTTTATGAGTCTGACACCATTATGTACGTGAATTGAGCACTTTTTCTCAGATACATGTTAAGTATTTTTGTTTTGAAGCTTCAAAGTGAACTGATGTTTTATGTGAAAAGCAGCTGATAATTATTGTGACCCTCAGCTGTCAGAAAGGTTCAAGTTTATGGTTCAGTGCCTACTTGTTTGATTAATTCTTAAAAACACCCATAAAAAACATTCAAGGTATATTTTATGTAAACCTATGTGGGGAATTAAATTGAACAGGTTAAAATTTTCATTTGTTTCGTCTGTTTTAAAAACTTATGTATTTCAAGAAAAGGCCAAGACCAAAAATAGAATTTGTTATTAGCTATATTATATTCATTAGTACTCCTCATTCAATTTGATAAAATTCACTTATCTTTTGGCCAAATTCTAAAAGAATTGCCCAAACGTTTTCATGATCTCAATTAATTAAAAATTAACCAAAAGATGTGTGGTTTTATTAGCTGCAGCAAGATTGTACTCAGTTTACTTATAATGATTGTGAAATCTTGTAATGTTCAGAATTACTGTACATTATACTGTAGTTTTAGTTTTTTGATAAATTTCAATTGTTTTAGATGTGGTACCCTATGAAGAGTATACGATGCACGTTAGCAACAATACTTCTCCATCCAGTGATAATATTCCTGCTAATCATCTGCAAACACAAAAGCCATTGTCCATGTCATCTGGTGAGAATCATGATTTTAAGTTGATCAACATTTCAGTAAGGATTTCTTTGTGTTTTCATTTTTCTTTAGCTGATTGAGTTTAGAAATGAGAAAAATTAAAAACTTAAAGAACAGATGACAAAAAGGAAAGTTTTAAGATTTAAGAATAATTATATATTAAGTTTATGATAACTTATCAAAATACAGCTACATTCTCCAAAATATAAGCAGAAACAAAAATTAATCACAGTCAAAAACACAGCTTAAGTTTCTTCATTAAATGAAGCCAGAAATCTGGTGTGCCTAGAAAATGGATTTTACTAGATGCCTTTCTAGTGTGCAATGCACAAGGACATCTGGGAATGGGATAATGAGAACCTATAAATAAAGTGCTATAGCTTCAAGGGATTTACTGTGATGTAATTATAAACCTTTGTAGTTGCTGGGTTGTCTTTGGCCCTGAAGAAAAAAGAAAAGAAGGACAAAAAGAAAAAAAAGAAAAAGAAAGAAAAAGCAGAGAATGGCCCTGTGTAAGTAATTTTCAGCAGTATCTTTCATTTTTTTAAAGAAAAAAGAACCAAAACAGTGGAGATATTTGATAATTGTGGCAGTAATTGTTGTGGAAGTTATAATGGTGGTAGCAAATGTGGTACCACAGGTGGTTGCAATGAAGGGTACACAGGTATTGGTGATTGTAGTGGTAGCTGTTGGTTATAACAGATTATTTAAAGATAAAACATGTTCTCTGTGCCTTCATAGCATAGTAGAAACTGAGGTGAGCGTTTGGTAAAATTTGATAGCAGATCAGTAAAACCCCAAAACACCTGCTCAAGAATTCTGGCTCACAAAGTTTGCAGAGGTTTTAACCAGGCTATGAAGACATGAAAAACATGTTTTATTTCTTTTATAAAAATATTATATGCATGCCGACTTAACAAAGAGCAAAATGGTTACAAAGCAATATGTACAATTTTATTTTCTTTCAAGAAACTGTAAATTCTTACCACTTGAATACAGCCAGTCATACCACGCATGTTATGTTTGTGTTTTAAAGTGTTATGAAAACACACTCATTGACCAGTCAAATTGTTCATACTATCCAAATTGTTTTATTTGTAATTATGAGCAAGAGTGTTGGTTTAAATAAGGAGGGTGCCATGAATCAAGCGAGATGGAGAGTGGGAGTTGGAGAGATTGCTGTTAGAGTGGGGTAAATCTGGCCACCCCCGTTTACAGGGATAAATCTGGATCAAAATTGGATTGATTAATATGAGGGTAGAAGTTTTGGTGATGGTAGTAATAGTTCTATTGAAAGTGATAATGATGATGATTATGGTTGTGGCCGTAGTAGCACTGGTGGTTATAGTGGATTATGAGGTAGAGGTTTTGGTGAGGGTATTGGCACTTGTAGTTGAAGTAATATTGGTGGTATTGATCTTGATGATAAAAAATGTGGTAGTATTGGAAATTATAGTAGATTATGAAGCTAGAGGTTATCAGTATTATTTTGTAGTTGTAGAAGAAGTGATACTGATGGTGGTTGTGTTAGTAGGTGTGGTAGCACTGGTGATTAAAGTGAATGGTAAGGTTAGAGGTTTTGGTAATGATAGTGATAGTTTTGGTGGAAGTTTTTTAAATTATGGGGTTTGTATGTAGTATTGATACTAACAAAATGTTAAATTAATTTACATTTCAGAGATTCACCTACAAGTGAAAGAAATGAAACAGTAAGTTACATAGTTTCTGGTTACTGCCTAGGTTCTACAGACTGAGTGTTTTTGTGTTCACTTACTCTAGCTTCTTTTCTGCCAAACTAAGTCAACTCAGTTTTTATCCTGATATAGTCCGTCAAAATGAACGAGAGCCATCTTTGGATAAGAGTTAAGCTTTGAAGGGTTTGTCTTTCATCCCAAGGTTGTCTTTCTCTCATCTCCTTAACCAGATTTTCTAATCTAAACATTTCTTTATCAGGGTGACTGTAGTGTAATAAGTATACCAGTATTTTTGTTTACTACCCTGCAAACCATCCCCCCTTCCCAACTTAAATCACTCCAAAACAACACTTAAAAGAACACATGAGGATTAAATTTTATTCACATGACTCAATTGATCGATATACAGGTATTGTTAAAGCTTTAAAATAGTAATAATGATGAAGCAGAACGTAAAATATTTAACAATAATTTTCATATTTTGAATTCAGACCATTACACAGGCATTTTATAAATAACTAACAGAATAACTCAGGTTGCAGACTTTGCAAAAAAACTTATATGCTTCTACAAAGAGGCCTGGTATAGTGTTGGATATATTGCTGATACCAAATCACTACAATACAAGACAGCTAGTACAATACATATTTTTATTTGCATTTCATTTCTTGGTGTGAGTTTCCATTGAAAACTTTGCTAGAATTTTTACAAACTTTTATATAACTATTATTTTTTCATAAAGTATAGAATATGAAACTAGGAAAAGCCCAGAACTACATTATAACCATAAAGTTTTCCAGTTAGGTGCAGTACTAGTCTTGTCACATTTTCCGTTTTGTAGTTTTCACACAAATGCTCACAAACTTTTTACTTATTTTTTTAGCAATAGTTCCCTTTCCCTTAGCATCTCTACTTTTCTATAGACCCACAAATGCTGGCTTCATCACTTTTAATATCATGAATACAAAATGCATAAACACAAAATAAAATTGAACAACTTATCTGTGGTGTGACTTCATTTAATACCACTATTTTCAATCAGTCAAGTTGCTCTTTGATTTGGAAGGGGAATGTAGCTAACTAGGTTAATTTTTAAGTTTCTTCTAAGTTGAAGTTAATACATATTTAATTGTGACCTTTTGTAACTTGTGGATTTTGTCTTGCATGATGTAAGTGATCATGAAGCCTTAACTTTTATTATTATTATATTCTTATGATTGACTAGTTTTATGAGTAGAGATGTTTACCACTTTTTTTTTCTGGTATTATAAAACCAAGAGCTGATCAATCTAGATCTGTATGCAGGTAAAATGTACTACAATTTGTGTGAATGGGTTAATGCTAGTGAATCCTGGTGATACCTGCAAAATGTAAGTGAGTTGGATGTCTGCCTTACAACACTAGAGAAAAAATATAGGTGCTCATGATCACTCCATTGACCACTAGGCTCTTTCAAGGGTATAGCTTAGCTCCCCAAATTTTATCCATAACAGTAACTACTGTATATGAAGAAGAGTTTGCTTTTTTATAGACATCACCAGCTTACGAAGTTGATGAGGAAGGTTATACAATTCGACCACATGACTCCGAGAATATCCTTTTACTGACTGCTGCACCATTCACTGAACTATCAGACACTTGTGACTAAGAACATAATTATTGTATGTTTAATTTTGTAAACACCAAAATATTATAAAATTAATATAAGTTTGAAACAATCCATTTTGGTTCTTTTCTACAGTACCTGTGCCATCAAAACAAAAAATTAAGAGCCATTTCATTTTTACAAATTTTTCATTTTTCAATACAGTGTTCAATGTTATTGATTTCTTGAAATGGCTGAAACACTTATAGACAACCCTACATGCTCTTATGCTTAGTAAATAAATTTCTGTTTTTGAACCATGATGTTATTTTTTCAATTATTTAAAAGAACTTTAATAGCTATTTAATTGTTTAGTTGTTGCACTATATTTTAAATAAAAATTTTTATGATCAAGTTATTGTTGCACCAAACTTCACATATACAGATCTAACAGACTAGTAGATCTAAATAAATACTTTATTTAAAATAAAAATTAATTCTAAGGTTAGATTGGCTCTGAAATATTTAGAAAACTAACTAGTGGTAAACTAGTTTAAGCTTGTGTTCCTGTTGTTTTGATTTTTATGGTTATATTTTATGCTGATGGTCCTCTTCAATCCTTAACTGATTGTAAGTATTCAGTCAAGGGGCAGCAGTTTTTCTTCAGACTCTGATTCAGATGATGGTAAGTGTTACTATCACCATTAAAGTCCATATTAGGAAGCATCAATTTTCAAGATTGTAATGAAAAATACAGTAAATTGATTATAGAGTGATCTGGAAAAATTCGATCAAAAAAAGCCACAAAAAGTGGTTAGGCAAATTGCTTGGCCAAATGACTGGCTAATTATAATATTATTACTTTTCATTTATGGTTTAATTTTGTTTGAAAATCACTTGGATCACGATGGTGGATAGTGAGTAGCTAATGTGGATATCTGGAGACACAGATTATATTTTTTATCTTTAAGTATTAGAAGATTTATCCCATAGTCAGCATACTGAATATCAAATAGAGATTTTTTACACACATCATATAATAATAAAGGAGAATAATAAATTTTTATTTGTTAGTGTTACTGTTTACACTTCCTTCTTTGCATAAACAATTACTTTAGGTAGTGAACAATCAAAAACATATTTAAAAGGAAATGCTTTTGAATCTGTTCATACCGTTTTTAAGAAAAATTAATATCACAGTTCCAAAACACTCCAAACAACTAGGTACATTCTCTGAATGTATCTTTCATGAACTCAAATC
The DNA here is from genome assembly GCA_025331005.2 of Zoanthus gigantus. Lineage (NCBI taxonomy): Eukaryota > Metazoa > Cnidaria > Anthozoa > Zoantharia > Zoanthidae > Zoanthus > Zoanthus gigantus. The sequence continues at coordinate 13,822 of JAOBBB020049055.1, forward strand.
AACAATGACATAAACATGATTTACACTGTACTGCTAGTGTGGTATTTCAGAATACTTTTGATATTTTTTTTCATTTTTGTTTTTGACCCAAACCAAAGCCTTGCTTTCCTCATAATAAGAATTGTTGATGCAAAAACTCTGAGGAGGAATTTTTTTGGGTATACAAATTCTAAAGTTGGGATTTTTCAGGGTATAAAGTACCAACCTCTGTTGCCTAATCCCGGCCATCCCTCCCAACATTAATATGTGTGTGAGTGGGGCCAAAAATGACGGCCGTATCTTTCTTGAAAAAATAAAAATAATTTTTATATAGCAAATGAAAAAGCGTGTGGTATAATTTTTATATTAATTACCTTTACATGTGAAGATAATTAAATATGTGGTTTTACTAGGATATTATTTTATCTTGATTAATGACTGTGTACTTTTTCAGTAATTATAACATTGAAAATAATAGTTAAGAGCTACATTACATGTAATGAAACTGCACTTAACTTATTTTTTTGAAACTTTGAAGATGAAGAACCGCGGAAAATCCAAGTTCATATCAGACCAGTTGATAAAGAAACCACTTCTCAATTTTCTAATGAAGACTTCAAGAAAATCACTTTAAACTTATCTTCTCCTTCATCCAAGGTATGTTTCCTTATTTTGTAATATATGTGTTTTGTATAGATAAATTATAACTTATAATATACAGGAAAATATTTTCTCAACTTAACATCCCTACTATCAAAACATTGCTAAAAAGATTTCTGCCCGGGGCCCCCCCCCCCCGGCGGAAGGGTGG
>JAOBBB020049128.1:0-14611 GCA_025331005.2 Zoanthus gigantus
TAGTCAATTTTACTATTTCCAGCTTAGCCTGTATCTAACATTGAAATTCTGTAAACCTAACTGATGTAAAATTTTTTTTCCTGAGATACAAAATAAACGTTCGTTTGTCGTTTGTAATAAAATCCTACTCTAATTTTGAGGACGTTGTCATGATGCTTTTTTAATTTCCTGTAATAAGGTAATGACACCAATTTTTTTTCGGATGAGTGCGTTGAAAAGAAAAATATTTATTATTTGCGTATTTTCGTTGTACGAGTCTTTCCCAGCCTCTAAAAAAAAAAACTGGTAATGACTTCAGATATGTAAAAAATGGCAAGCAAAAGAAAATAGGATATTTTCTAAGGATTTGTTTGACTGGTGAATAAGGCTTGCTCTCTAGTACTAATTTCACATACATTTCCTTAGACTTACTGAGACTTAAAACTTTGCTTTCTAATTAATGTTAACATGCTCTTTCCATTTCTGAGCATCATTTTGTCATATTTAATAAATTTAAGGTGGGCGTGGTCTTGTGACCGCTAACTGCAAAGCCAAAGGAGCAATTGGAGCATTTTCAAAAAATGAGTTATTTTCGTGAACCTCATAAAGACAAAAGGCAATGAATTTGTGGAATAAACTAGACTTAACTTGGCCTTATAGATACAAAAATTAAAATAACATTACTTATAAAACTGATCTACACGAAAAACTGCCACTTTATATTAATCGTCAAGGAAAACCTCTCATAATATTATGATCAATTTAATTTTCTTGCGGTGATAAACCCAAAATCATTTAGGCACTTCCTTCTACTTCCGTGATTTATTACTTTGTAATTTATTAGAGTTTTTAATCATTATGAGAAATTTCAGTTTCAGTTTAGTTATTTGCCAGAAAAGAAACAAATATACGTACAGATCAAAGTATTACAAAGTTGTTGAAGAGACGTAAATTATAAGTAAAAAAAAAATTAAAAGTATTTTTCTGGCGAGTAAGCTCTGGCCAAAACAGTGGAGTTGAGTTCGGGTGCTTTTAGCTTTCTACCATTTTACTCTAGTAGAAACCTTGGGGCTTATTTATAGAGCTCCGTATTCCACCCTAACCTAAGATTAAATATAAAGAATAAAAAAAGCAGTGAAATCATACTGAAGTTATTAATTAGGATAAAAAGCAAGCAAAACAAAACGGACAAAAAGCAGCAGCTAGAGAATAAGTAATATTTAGAGATGGTGAATCAGCTAAAAGAAATGTTTTTAATCTGGATTTAAACGGAGAGATAGTAGCAGCTCTTTGTATTTTGTTATTTAGTGAGTTGAAAAATTTAGAACCCTGAAATTTTATACCAAAACGTCTTATATTTGTTCGTGCAGGAGATAGTAGAAAGTATTTGAATTTCTGGTATCATAGGAATGAACTTGATTTGTCATTAGAAACATTTCTTTGAAACATTAGAGAGTAGGCCTTTTTCTATGAGAATACATAAAGTACTTACCAACCTGAAAAAGGTAAATTTCAGATAATTTCAGTATTTGCAAACTTTGAATATAGGATCAGTGTGAGCATCAAATGGCTTCTTAGAAATAATTCGAATAATTTTTTTCTGAAGTAGAACTATACGATTCAAATTTGTGGCATAGGTCGATGCCCAAACTGAAGAACAGTATATAAGATAAAGATAAATTAAACTATAATAAAGGGTACGTAAAGAACTAACAGGAACACAAAAGCTTAATTTATAGATTACACCAACTGATTTAGAAATTGTCCTCGCTACATTAGCAAAATTATTTTTCCATGTAAGATTTTCATCAAGGATCACACCCAAGAAAATAGTGTCCTTACTCGCTCAATGGCGTAATTACTTATTTCTAGTTTAATATCAAGGTTTTGTCTTTTCTGCCTCGGCTTGAAAACCATAAATTTTGAATTTGAATAATTTATTGATAATTGTTAGCCTAGCACCAAATTATCAGTTTCAAAGACTCCTCATTCAATATCTTTTCAAGAGAACCAACATTTTTATGAGAAAAAAATATGTTAATGTCATCAGCAAAAAGAATAAAATCTAAGATCTTTGAGACATCACATAAATAGTTTATATAAATCAGGAAAAGCAGAGGACCTAATATCGATCCTTGAGGGACACCACATTTAATAATGTGTAGAGAGGAAGAGCTGGTTATATTTAACAGTATCAAATGCTTTGGATAAATCAATGAAAATGCCTACAGTTAATTTATTATTATCAATAGCAGAAGATATCTTAGCGTATAAAAGAGTCAAAGCGTATTCAGTTGAGTGGTCTTTGCGAAAGCCAAAATGATTATCGGAGAGTATTTTATAATTATTTAAATAATTTAGAAGGCGATTATAAATTACTCTTTCAAAGATTTTTGAAAACGCGGGAAAAACAGAAACAGGTCTGTAATTTATACAGTAAAAGTTGATTTATCACCTGATTTAAATAAAGGAATAACACGGGCAATTTTTAGTTGATCAGGAACAATTCCAGAAGTGATCGACAGATTAATAAGATGAGTCAAGGGGTAGCAGATCAAATATATACAATCCTTAACGAGATCCAAAGAAACGTTATCATATCCTGCAGCTGTTCCAGAGCGAAATATTTCAACAATTTCATTTTCAGATGCTGTGTCAAAAATATTGAATCAGTAAAGTTCGTGGATAAAAAGGAACAATGAGATGTTGGAGACTTAGGAATCGTATCAGCTAGATTAGGGCCAGTGTTTGTGTGTGTAATGCCTAATGGTTCCATCTATGAAAAGCTTTTTCTGCATGGACAATGCCTTAAGAAATTTCATCCACTTCTGATATTTGTCAAACACCTGCCTCAGATACAACAGCAACAATAAAAATTATTCAAACACGGAGTGCAAATCAAATCATACTTGACAGAGAAAATAATTTATTAATAGAGATCTTGCTATGTTTACAAGCACTTCACTGAAAGCCTATAAAGTGTTAATCAGAGTAAAATATAGTTGATTAAAACGGTTTCAGACGGTTGGATTGGTTCCATATATATTCTTTCATTTTGTTGACAATTATAGCCTCCAAATTAAAGCCCTTTTTAAGAAAGGACAAATATATTTTTTATAAATGAGTAAATTTTGGTTAAAGATTTTAAATCTTTGAAACTTTACTCAAGTTCTGAGGGTACTTGTTCAACTGAAATTGCAAAAGCTTTGATGTTTTTAGATTGTGGATCAGTTACATAAAACGTTATTAGCTCAAAAAGTACACAATAAAAACAAAGCTTTTTTCTCTTGTATAAAATACAGCGATACTGAGCCGTTGTGACAATATTAAGGCTGAAAACAAATTCTCAATTGCTATGGTTGTAAAATATAAAGTGTGAAGTATTTGTATTAAAATCTTACCGCGTTTTCTTCACATTCCTCTGCGTGTGTCACAAGCAGGGCTGTAACGTTGGTAAACATGTTTTGTTAACAGTCAGTATGAAAACCAGTTTTGCTTCAAAACTGTACTGCTTTTCAGTTTCTAAAAACTTAAACTGTCCTAACCGTAGTAGAAAGAGCAATAGCTGGGAATTCCGTTTGGGTCTGGCACTTTAACTCTAACCAGTCTTCTTTCACGTTAAATAAGTCGATAGACCTACCTGTAGCAAAAACCGACGCATAACAGATGAGAACAGACCAAATCATTTCCGCCTACATTCCTTGCGCTGCATTAAAAGTTGGAACTTTCAAAAATGTGTTTTCCAATATACTGATATAGTTAGATTTGAGAGGAAGATACTGCCTTTGACAAACTAACTCGTTTTCGACGTGTATCAAATATTAATGGTCTCTAAAAGCTATTTTTGCTTTCATGCTGAGAAGTTCCCAAGCAACAGAATTCAACGCGAAATATAGTATATTTTAGAAACACAATAACTCCTACAGTGATCAATGCCAAGTCGTTTGACTTAAAACTATTGCTCAACTAAACTTTTTGTGCCGTTCAATATTCTTTCGTGAGCTGAACATACACAGACCACTGCAACCAACGGGTCTTGAAAATATACGGTTATAAACTATTCTTTAGTCCGAGAAGGTGATGGCCTTCATTAAAGATAATTACGTTTTTTTCAGCTGTGAAAAAAAAAAACAAAAAAAAACTCACGCTGCGTGCGATTAAGCGAAAATTAGAATTATTTCCATTATTGAATCTATACCAACTATTTTTACTCCAGCGATAACAGTTCATCACAAAATTGAAAGTAATCATGTGAATAGTACTTAAAACTGAATTCACTCTAAGGTAACATAAAAAAAAACTGTTGTCCCGGGCGCCTCGTTAATGTGCTAGAAGAGTGCGAAAATTGAAGGTATGAATCACATTTTGAAATAGATAAATCCGTTTGGACTTAAAACCAAGGCGTTAAAAATAGTAGGAATAATTAATATGCTGTAATAGGGATAGAAACCTCACGTAGTTTCAGGAATAATTAAGAAACTGTAATAGGGATAGAAACACCTCACGTAATTTTAGGAATAATTAAGAAACTGTAATAGGGATAGAAACACCTCAGGTAATTACAGGAATAATTAATAAACTGTAATAGGGATAGAAAGACCTCACGTAATTACAGGAATAATTAATAAACTGTATTAGGGATAGAAACACCACGTAAATTCAGGAATAATTAATAAACTGCAATAGGGATAGAAACACCTCACGTAATTTCGGGAATAATTAATGAACTGTAATAGGGATAGAAACACCACGTAATTTCAGGAATAATTAATAAACTGCAATAGGGATAGAAACACCTCACGTAATTTCTGGAATAATTAATATGCTTTAATAGGGATAAAAACACCACGTAATTTCAGGAATAATTAATAAACTGTAATAAATCTAAATACATTTAAGTAGGCAAAGTCGGTAGACATCACGTCAACTGTAAAATAATGATCAATTATAAATTAGGACTAAATAATAGGGATAGAAACACCTAAAAAATTTATTAAATTCTTCGAAAAACATAAAAATGATTTTTTTATTGCGACCTGCTGGCGTCATCGTGATGCCATTATCAAGCACAAATAAAATAGAAATATGTAAGAAGTGTAAAGATAAGTAAAATTTAAATATCGAGTTTTACACTAGTTAGGAAGCCTTGATTGAATCGCTTTGCAAATTTAAAGAACGTGATTATTTTACAAATTTTAAAGATTTAAAGTATTTGCCAAAATCTTTATGCTCAAAGATTTAGGCAAACGTTTTACGATTTTTATTATAAATTTTGTTTTCTTGTGTTTAAAACAAAATTTTACTCACTAGCTGAGCTTTGTCATAAAATTGGTTTTCACCATCTTAAAATAAAATTTCAGATCTTTGTACCAATGCCATATATCCACTTATAGTTCTATCCATATTGAAATCACCGGTGAACCTTGCAATTTGATTGGATCTTAAAAGCATGGTTTTACTGGTTTTTCTTTTAGCCAACCAATTAAAGTACACAAAAGGCTATTCGTGACAACCAACCAAAACCAAGGAAATTACAGGTTTGTACAGTTTGACTTCTTGTAAAAATGTTTGACAATGCTGTAAACTGCATAATTTAAAGAAATGGGCGAAAAAAAGGTAGAATTTTAAGGAACTCGATAAAAACAAAAAATATTAAAAGTAATTTCTGAAAGTGATTTCAAAAGTGAAGTTATAAATTGGTAATGGACTTCAATTCAAATGCGTATCGTGGCACCTATATAGAGATACGCCAGTGCAGTATGTAGAGAATCGATATTGTAGCCCTAGTCATGTGTTGTAGCTCGTGTATCGAAATACGGAGATACGCCAGTGAAGTATGGTGAGAACTGATATCACTGCAGCCCTAGTAATGTGTTGTGACTCATGCACCGAAATGTGTATCTTATTGATAGCAATTCAATCGTTACAGCCCTTGATTTTATCGTTTTAACAGGAGGCTAAGATACCTACAATGAAAGCTAATTTACATTAAATGTTTCGTATTAAAGTTTTTTTTCATCTTTTAAGTCACTGTACATGTATGTTGCTAACAATCTCTCAAAAAGAACATAACTTCTGTTAGCAAAAATCTTATCTTCATAAAATATGACTCGGCAAATGTTATCTATTGAGCATCGTATATACTTCTGTACATTCCTCACAGAACTGTAATGACTTAAAGCTGAGGTAAATTTAAGGATTTTCAGCTAAAAATGCTCTTATTCGATGCAACAACTCCTTCTTCACTTCATCTGGAACTGAAGCTAAAAAGTAAAAAACAATAAAATCCTCATGTATCAATTTATCACCACCAGTTAACCAAAAGTAAATCAATGAACATTTCAAGACCGACTGTATAGTAATAATAATAATAATAATAATAATAATAATAATAATAATAATAATAATAATAATAATAAATAATAAATACTTAATGATAACTCCCCTAAATGGGCTTTTCAGTATCATATTAAAATCCCCTTCCCCTCTCTCCCAGTTAAGAATCCCAACTGGTAGGATGCAAACCAGTTGGCTATTTACAAAGCGTGGTGAATTTGCCCCTAGTATCACTGAGGACAAATCCATTCAGTAGCCAGAGTCGGGGATTTGAACCCGGGTCTTCCGTATTCAAATTCCCAGCTCTGACCACTGAAAATGATTATAAAATGAGAATAGTAGCAATGATAATGATGATTAATGATACGATGCTGATTACGCAAATGATGATGATAATGATTGTAGTAGTGTTGATAATGACAATAATAAAGACAAAAACGGTAACATTAGTGATATTGCTAATGATAATCATAGCGATAATGACTCTGTGATACTGACAATAATTATAATTATAACGTAACGATTTCGACAATAGTATTGCTATAATGAAAAAATAAGAAATTCATTTAAAATTTTAGAATTGAAGATTAAAAGCACATCCACCTTTTGATGTCCTCTGGACATCAATATCAAGATAAAATGTGAAAACATTAAGATAAAATACCGTAAATTCTCGCATAAGCGCCGCACTTCGAATAAGTCCGCAACTCGAATATGCGCCGCACCTCGAATAAGTGCCGCACCTCGAAAAAGCGCCGCACCTCGAATAAGCGCCGCACCAAGAAGAAGCGCCGCACCTTGAAAAAGCGCCGCACCTCGGAATAAGCGCCGCAGCACAAATTTGAGTAGAAACAAATACCCACCTTTTATCATGTTTCGAGATATGAGACTCTCTGTTCAAGAAATCTAAAGTTCTATTTTAGGAAAACTCTTGAATCTGGGCTCATGAAGCAGTTCTAAATGTTTGTATTTGTCCTTTTTCTTGATAAGTTTAGCATCCATGGTTAAATAATAAATTTTTGTACATTTCTAGTATGTGATTCTCTCAACATTATACTTTGTGATGCACTTGTTTTAAAATAAACGCCGCACCAAAATCTCGTTGAAATTAGTAACCGCCGTAGCGCTTAATTGAGGATTTACGTTATATGTACAAGATAAAGTTAAACAATATAATTTTAGTAATAAAAAAACTAAGGAGAATAAAAACAGTTTCTAAAAAATAATTGTAAAGAAATAGTGAATACACTAATAAAGAAACTAAAGATAAAATCACAGAAGGTCAAAGCAAAATTAATAAAGGTAGCATAACCTAGTCCATTCAACCTGACCATTCCACCTGACCATTCAACCTGACCATTCAACCTGACCATTCAACCTGAACCATTCAACCTGACCATTCAACCTGAACCATTCAACCTGAACCATTCAACCTGCTCCATTCAACCTGCTCCATTTAACCTGTTCCATTCAACCTGTTCCACTCAACCTGGACCACTCACCTGGTCCATTCACCCTAAATTATTCTACCTGGTCCATTCAACATGGTTCATTCAACATGGCGCATTAAACTGGTCCAGGTTCGGTTTCCGCTTTCTAGTAAAAAACATCGCATTGACAAAGAAACTCTATCTTATTATTACACCTTTTGAGAACTATACATTATTAAAAAACAAAGTAATACTTGAACAAAGCCTTCATTAATAATTTTGTTAGTATTAACCAACAACTACAGAGCTCTACACGCATGAAATTGTAACTTAAACGTGAGATTACCTGAGAAGAATTATGCTCTTGAAGACCTCGGGCCTAAAATACAAAAATAATAACTCATTCAAAATGTATAACAGTGTAAACACCTCAAAGTAAAATAAAACTAAAGCCTAATTAGTGGATTGCACTTGTCCCCTGTAAGGCCTTCTTCTATGAATGAATGAAAAAGCCGTGATAGGTAAAACCTTCCAGCAGCTATATAGGTTTCAGTTTTAAATTGCTTGAGGACATTTTACACAGAAACATTTTAGACATAAAATAACATTAAAGAAACAGCCAAGCAATTCGATTGAAATAAAAACGATGTTAAAGCAGTAATATCTTCTGAGAAACAGCATGTACAAAATAAACGATATTCTCATTATCCTCTTCAAAAGCCTTCACAAATTTTAAACTCAAATCTTTTTTATTTTTGTTAATTTGCGACCTACATTTCTTTGCTAAAGAACCAGCAGACTGTACACATGTCTTTAAGTTTCTTCAAGGTTTAAATATAATTTATTACGCAAATCACATAAAAACGAACCTTAGCTTTCTTAGAAGGATGACCGTAAAGGCACAGGAAACATTGCTCCAGATCCCGTAGAAGTTCCTTTTACCAAAAAGAAGAAAAATAACGAAGCAACTTATTCTAGTACTACTACTATAACTACTACCACAGCTATTACTATTCACCTATCGAGAGGGGTTCTGGAACGTAACAGAATTACTGTAAAATGATTAAAATAGTAGTACTACTAATTGTATTTGGCCATGGTAGTAAAACGGATAACAATATTACTATAGTCATAGTAGTAGTACTAGACATAGTAGAAGTAGTAGTAGTAATATTAGTAGTAGTAGTAGTAGTAGTAGTAGTAGTAGTAGTAATAGTAGTAGTAATAGTAGTAGTAAGAGTAGTAGTAGTAGTAATAGTAGTAGTAGCAGTAGCAGCAGTAGTAATAGTAGTAGTAAGAGTAGTAGTAAGAGTAGTAGTAGTAGTAGTAGTAGTAGTAGTAGTAGTAGTAATAGTAGTAGTAGTAATAGTAGTAGTAGCAGTAGCAGCAGTAGTAATAGTAGCAGTAGTAATAGTAGTAGTAGTAAGAGTAGTAGTAAGAGTAGTAGTAGTAGTAGTAGTAGTAGTAGTAGTAGTAGTAGTAGTAGTAGTAGTAGTAGTAGTAGTAGTAGTAAGGTATTTCCTTTTGTCGTTTCAAAATGTAGTGAAGTTAAATTGTTTCTTTCTTTAATTATTATTTAGCATGCAAAGCCAAAGTTGACTTGGGATTTCTTATTGATGGCTCAAACAGTATTAACTTTCTAAAAACTGGGCGTTTTCGAAAAGAACTTCATTTTGTGAAGAAGCTAGTTTCCACATTTGAAGTTTCCAAGAACGAAACACATGTCGGCATTATGGTGTACTCCACAAATACATCCATCGTTCTGACATTAGACGACCATTACGACAAGCCAAGCATTATCCAAGTAATCAATAACATCCAATATCCGAATGGTGGAAAAAATGCTGGAAATGGTCTACACATGGCACTAAATGGGTTGTTTAAAGCTAGCGCCCGTCAAGGAGCTCCCAGTGTTTTGTTAGTACTAATGGGATCTCCATCCATCGATGACGTACGAAAACCAGCACGTGACTTGCACAATATGGGAGTAAAAGTGTTTGGCATCGGAGTTGGTGAGAAGTTCGATCAAGCTCAGCTTAGCGATATTGCCACTAATCCCGACTCAGAACACGTGTTTACAGCAAGTTTCGATGGGCTCGATAGTATTGTTAATAGAATACAGAACAAAGTGTGTATAGGTGAGCTGAAACTATTTCTTTGATACTCAAAACATATAACAGGAAACCAAAAAGTTTCATTATCGTATATCATTACGATCATTCTGCAACCAATTTGAGCAATAAAACATTCAAGAAAAATGTACAGAATGTAACAGAATGGCCTTTATCGTTATACCAATCTATCACCCTTTATAAGTTTTGAATAATTTCTTTTTTCTCTTTAGTGTTTTTTAAAGAGGTCAACTTTTTAAAGCGATAATTTCATTGTCAATTTGACAATAATGACGGTCAACCTGGATGCTTCTTTATCTGATATTTTTAGATAGAGAAGATCAGTTTTTGCTTTCTTCAGCTGATCTCGTGTTCCTTTTTTATGAAGTTAGTGAAACAACCATAAAACCGCCATTTCTCCAATGTGGTTGTAAGAAGTAAATAGAACCATATAAAATCAAGCTCCATTTAAATTCTAAAAGTTTGGACTCTCATATGATTTGAATTGTTGAACTGTTACATTTGGTCAACCTTTTGGTAAAAGATCGTAAAGAGTTCCCCTCAGTCACATGAGTATACATGGTCACGGTTATACTAACTTTTTTCTACTTGTGATGCCATGTTATAATCAATTGGTGGTGTTTTCTTCTGTACGTGCTGTAAAAGTCTTTTACAAATATACGTCATAGAAAATATGGTCTATAAAAACCTACTTTCTAACATTCTAGATTTTCAAGGTAAAAATTTTATGTTTTCTTCAAGGTTGTTACAATAGCAGATAGCCAGGACAATTACTATTGTTATTTCCAAGTTTGTTTTGCTAATAACTAAAGGTAATTTCTTCTTTGTAGGAGCTGGAGGAATCCAAATTTCAGGTAATTTATTTTTTCAAATAATATGTTTTGTGCTTTTTTAATGCATTGATGTTGAGAAATAAATTAAAACGGATTTTACAAACTATTTAATTAGAGCCCTTAATATTGACGCTGCATTTGTAAAGCTATATTCATAGTCAGAAAGATAATATAATTTATATTGGGTTCGAATGTGGTGATGTATACGTAGTGCATATAGATGGATGAATGGAAGAATAGATAAATAAATGGATAAACGGATAAATTAATAAATAAAAGAATAAAATTTTCCAATATATTAAAACAATAGCTAAGCATATATTTACTAAGTTTCTGCAGATTGCTATTCAATATACTAACAAGTATACGAGTTTGGAAATCTAAAAATTCTAAACCCTTTTTTTGTTTGTTTACAGCGCAAGTGTTACCTAGCACTTCAGGTAAAATTTAACTTTTTTTGGTTCTGAAGCTATTGAGAAACAATTATAAAAAAAATTATATTTGATACATGTTATTAAAAGAAGAAGCTAGATTCCATGTACCAACGACAAATTGGATTGCCTGCGAAGCACCTGTACGTCTACCAAGAAAACGTCTTGCTGATAGTTTAGTTTTTTGAAAAATAAACTATTGAAGTGCGTTGGCACGTGAGTGAAGCAGTTGGTTTAATCATCTCTAGGTTGAAAAATTGGATCATTGATCATCGCCGTACGGATAGCACGCGCTTTCCCAGCGGCGATAATCAAAATTTTCAGCCTAAAGTACATACGAAGAAACTAGTTTTCTCTTGGCAATTTTTTCAAAATTTGTCGCCTCAAATTAAATTAATCACCTGTTACAATGTAATGTTAAATATAATTACTTTTTTTTTTTGTTAGCATTATGAACTCTTGATTCGATTTCTTCAGATTAAGACAATTTTTTTATTGTCAGGCTGTGATGCCAAATTGGATCTGGTGTTTCTCGTTGACGGTTCATCCATCAAGAACACAACAACAAAAAGTCTCATAAAACAGGTTGTATCTGCTTTCAAAGTTGGTCAAGTGAATGCTCGTTTTGCAGTTGTAGCTTACTCTCGTGACGCAAAAGTAATTTATGGTTTTAAATCTGAGAATAGCTCGATGAACGATATGGAAAAAACATTCGAGCTCATACATTTCCCAACTGACGGCACTCACATTGGTCAAGGACTCGAACTAACAAACCAGGATTTGTTTCATATCCAGCCTCGAAAAGACAGTCACAAGGTGCTTGTAGTTCTTCTGGATGCGCCATCTCTTGATAATGTTAGTCAGCCATCTCTCAGTCTTCGCAATATGAGTGTTGAAATATTCGCCATTGGAATGGGGAGCAATTATGATAAGAACCAGTTGAACGATATTGCCTCTGATCCAGATAACCTGCATGTATTTTCATCTGCTAATGATGGTATAGAAAGTTTAGTAACAAACTTAACAAAGGCAATATGTCAGGGTAGGTATTCATATTTCATATTTAAATGTGCTATAACAGGCTTTGTGCATACACCTAACATAGGAGTTGTACTAGTTTGAAAGAAGTTCGTTAAGAGATGTAGCCGTAGGTGAAAGCTTATGAATGGATGGTTGTAGTCCGGAACCGAGCAAATCTGCATGGATTTACTGTTTGAATGAGGCACCTGAATAGCTGGATATAATATGCCGTTTTTCTCTTTGTGTTAGGATTCTCCTGCTCTTCTAAAAACTGTGTTAGCTCTGTATGAGTAACATCCACGAATCTGCAGTCCATTTCTGTGTTTTTTCTTCTATAACTATAAGTACAAACAGCTTTACTTTTTCATTCGGGTCAAGATCGAACAACAAACGACTCAAAGCACCGCGCGCGGACTAAAAGCTGATTGGTTCAAAAATGATGTCACACATTCCACTGGGGAAAATGGGGATATCATTTTTCTCATCTTGCTACCATTCGGTATACAACTTAAATAAGCAACCTTCGTTCACTGTAAAAAATCCGCATGCAATTGGTCAAAATTGAACACGTGATTGCGGTCTATCTGTCAATGACCGGCACGGCAGTGAAAAAAAAATTATATACCTATGGCTGCGTCTTCTATAAATTCAAACCATTGAATATATGAATCAAAATGGTTTTTATTGAGCTTTTACTCCAGCGAAAGTTGTCCTTTATGATCAAGTTATTTAATTTGGCGGGCTTTTTGGCGCACGTCCAGCAATTTTCCCGCCTTTTAGATAAGTTTGAAGTTTGGGTTTCTTGTGAAACAGTTTGGGACATTTTTCATCAGTTTTTGTTTGATTTTTTAAAATGGAATTCAATCTTTTGCCAGACTTACTGAATAACGAATTTCAAGTTGTCGAAATTGTTTTGTTTTATGGTGGCGAACATTTGGGAGCGAAAATATGCAGATTCCTGACTTGTTTTGACAAGTTCATTTCAAGATGGCGATTCAGTACTTAATCGGGGGTGGCGACGTGTGAAAACATTTCAAATACTGATTGTGTTCTTCCGATGTTTTATTAAAACATTGAGCTTACTTCCCAAAGGACATGCTGATAAATTCTAAAATAAGGTATTTGCTACATTTCTTTTAGGAATTAATTGCAGCTTTTGACAAATTTCAGTGAATGCTTCGCTACTTGCTTCTGAAAACTATCTTCTTCGCGATAATTTTTAAAAGTTCTATCTTTTTAAAACCTTTCTTCCTGTACAACTTTTTGTGGTTTCTATTTTATTCTATTTGAACTTAAAATGCCATTCTAATTATGTTCTTAATTAATTTAAAAATTTTTGTTTGTTTCCAACTCGACTCTTGCTTCAAGTTCTTTAAGTCATGTATCGCGCCTTACAATGCAGTGAGTTCAGGTTGCTTATTAAAAGGGTTAAAGACTTTCAGTTCGTGGTTTGTTTACATATACACTCACTTGCTGGCAACACAATGAACTCGAAAGTTTTTATAATGAACTCGGCTTTCGCCTCATTTATTATTCAGATTTCTTGTTCATTGTGTCGGCGCTAGCGCGTGGCCGTGGGTGTATATGTAAACAAACCACTTACTTCCAATCACTAACCCTTAATTAACTGACACCAACACCAAAAAACCTTTAAAACGTTATGAAAACCATAAAGTTAAAACTCGTTTGAATAATTCTGCCAAAAGAGCATGCGGTTAATGTAATGAAACACAAAATGAGAAAAATACAACCCCCATCGTTTGGACCAATTACCTTATGCAGGTAAAACGGATAAAAGTCTAGCCCCTAAAATAACTAAAAAGTTGATTAGGTGTTTTACAACTAAAGTTAAGTTAGTAGTCAGATACAATGTTACCAAATTAATATTATAGCAATATTTTTTCAATAAGGATCCAATTCCTATACCAATGCAAGTTTATTTGTCCTTGGTGTGCCCAATCTTATAGTTATATTGGGAAAACCAATTAAAAGAGAAGAACAACCCTTGTTCATACATATAACAGTTTCTTGATGTAGTGAGCCTCAACCAATTGTCGGAAGTCTTTGGACATTATTCGGTCACATGTTTTCAATAACGTTTACGGGAGTGTCAGTGGAAGTCATTGATTCGAATAACAATTGCTCGATCTTTACAATTCCTTGATGCTTATTACATAAAGAATTTAAAACAAAAAAAACGAAAGCTTGAAAGCCTCTAGAAACCTAGAATCATTCTAATCTCAAATATAAATAACTGCGCTGTAAATATAATTTTAACATGCATGATTATAATTTGAAATACAGTCGATTCAACACCTCACTATTTGTTACATTTGTGGTCAATTGTTACATTTATGACCTCAACACTCCTCCTATTGGTGGGTTTCATAAGGTTCCAGTTCAGCGCACATGGTGGTCAGTTATACAAAAGAATCTCATTAGAATCTAGT
>JAOBBB020049204.1:0-14609 GCA_025331005.2 Zoanthus gigantus
GGGGAAAGACCACTTTTGGAGGATCTCTATCATAATAGTCCAGTCTCACGGGTTTATAGGGGAAAGACCACTTTTGGAGTATCTCTATCATGATAGTCAACTCTCATCTGGTGATAGGGGGAAAGGATAGATCCTCCAAAAGTGGCCTTTCCCCTATACCCTGTGAGACTGTATTATTACTCGGGCAAATTCCGTAGGAAACCCGAGGTATAAATTCGCCTTTAATATTTTTATTTTCATTAATTTCAATATTTGTCGCTTGTTTCGCTCTGAAACTTTTTTAAATTTTCTGCACTTTGTACGTCATACACAGGAACCACATACAATTGACGTTACTACTAAAATATTGAAAAATGGCTATAACTCGATTTTGACTTGATGTCAGTCAAACCAAAGCATATCAACATTGATCCACCTGTTGGGTGCTATCTGTCAGTCAAAGGGTATGACGTCACATGTCACGTAACTCCTTGGGTTTTGACTCAATTTCAATCATACCAGAACATATCGTCATCGTTCAACGTGCTTCACACTATAGTTTAAATTACTCAAGGCCTTCAAGGTGATAGCACATGGAGGGCCGAGTATACGCATTTTATGCGTCTAGTTATGATAGACATCCTCCAAAAGTGGTCTTTCCCCCTATTTACCCGTGAGACTTGGCTATTATGATAGAGATCCTCCACAAGTGGCCTTTCCCCTTACCTCTTGAGACTTGATTATTACGATAGAGATCCTTCAAAAGTGGTCTTTGGCCCCCTATCACCCCTAGACTGAACTATTATGATAGAGATCCTCCTTCAGGTAGTGAGGGCCATTTCAGGTAGTTCGGGCCACCTCAGGTAGTTGGGGTCATTTGAACAAATGACCCCAGCAACAAACATCGAAAGGAGGTCTTTTTTCACTTATAATTGATTTTAACGTGTTTATCGAAAAAAATTATTTAAAAAGCCACGTGACTTGTGACGTCACGACCCACGGGCGTCCTGCGATTGACCCGCGACGATGATGAGACATATTATGAGATAGTTGAGTATAACCACGGCATACGTATCTTCTAAAAAAAAAACAAAATTGACGATAAATCATGTCACGTGTTTGATGACGTCATCACTCCATATTTGGCGTGCGCATTCGTGGTGCGCCGTACAAAAATCCTACCAAGTTTGGTTTGATCGGTTGAAACCTGACCGAGGAAAAGCCTTTGGGCCACATCAGGTAGTTGGGTCCATTTCAGGTGGGTCCATTTCAGGTAGTGGAACGTGCCAACCCTACTTGCTAATATTTACGGTCATGCAGTTACCGTAACTTCTATAAAAACATTCTAAAATTCTGCCGTCATGTGCAACGCGGTAACCGTATCGGAGAGCTTCCCACTCATACGAAAACCGCTCTTTTCTGATAGAACTAAAACATTTTCTAAACATTTTATAACGAAATGAAATTGGGGCTTAGAAAACTATCCATCATAGGAACTTCATAAAAAAAAGACAGATTGAAACGAGATATAACTTTTATTTGATTCCTGCTAATGAGCAACTTAATCACTTGGAAATATCTAAAACTAACAACAATGAGCATTTGTAATATGCAATTGCATAGTTTGCTTCAAACGTATATGAGATTTTCGCAAAATAAAGCAACAATGCCTTTCAAAATTGCAAAATAATCTGTCCCTAAAATAACCAACGAGAAACATGTTTCTAACGGAACAATGATGATATCAAGTGATTTAAATGAATGGGTTGCCAACACTTTAAAGTTCCAATGAAACCTATCTATTAAAAATTTCTTGATATTCTTCATTGTTTTACATCACGTAGTTTCTTCACTCGACCTTTCACGATATCAAGGCTTCAAGTTTCAATTATGCTAATGATGGTATGATGTAGATCCTGGAGGCAAAAAATTCACACTAAATAATTTCATGTAGACAATACACGCGCAAAGTTACACGAACATTCAAATCGGTTCAAAATGCACGAAAAGCCGATTTTCTTGGAGTGCATTGTTTTTGTATATCAAATGATTATTCTTTCTACGCCAGAACACTAGCACATTGATTTTTTTTAAAAGCCATGGCTAAACGAGAAATGTTAGCACGATAGAGGGTGACTAATCGATGCCCAACAACATGCAGCACTGGGTGGCCAAACGCTAAAATGTTATATGGTGGTGCTGTTGCACGAAGCAACATTTCTCGTTTGTCCAGGGCTTTAGACCTTAATCGTGAAATATCTCAAGTGAAGAAAAACGTCACATCTTTAGCTTTGATAAGCGAAAACTTAGTTTAAAAACAACAATAAAATTGGCGTCAATATCTAACAGTACATGGGATTACATAAAATGAAAGTTCAAGTCACACAACATTGAACACCCACGCTTCAGAGCTGTTCAGTATGGACATCAACTGGCTTTGGAAGTCGCTGAAACTGACATACCCATTAGATGGCAAATCAAGGGTGGCTGAACAAGTATGGGCTGTAATCTCAGGAATGGTACCAATGTTTCTATGGAAGGTCACGTCGATGGCATCAACTGTTATCGTGTCACAGCCAGTCACAAAGCGCAAGGTTTTGGTTAGAGTGGCTTCATCAGCATTCCTGATAAACCTCTTCATGTAGCCCATAACAGTTTTCTGACCAATGGTTATTGTCGCCTCATCAACTCTCAGCAGGCCCAGAATTGCTTTTGATGTGGGCATCATGGTAGCGTACAAATGGTCAACCTCTTGCCTTGTGACATCCTGCCACATGTCATGGCAATCAGCAAGGCCTTGGCCAAACGGTTTGGCTGCCCAGGACACTTTATGTACCAGCTCCCGTCTTGCGATAGTTACCAGCTGTGGTTTTAGAGTAGAAGGTGTGGGAATTCTCCTAAAATTGTATGCCTCTAGTATATCTACGAGCTCTTCTTGGATGTCCTCTGGAAAGGAACGACCAGATGTGTATGTTAATGCATTGGCAAGTACTCCACGTTCTTTCTCTGTGTGGAACTGGAGGAAAGAATTCAGCAATTCGTCATCTGTCAGGGTTGTGTCACAGTGAAGCGACGATAAGATGAATGGCTTTGAGATGTTAAGAGGAAAAACTCCACTGACAACAAAACCATGGGAAGCAATTCTTCCAAGCTTGGTAAGCAGCTCATCAGTAACTTCTGGTGTTGACATTGGAATATGTGAGCCTGCTCCTTCAAACAATTTGATGTACGTTTGTTGCCAGAATAGAGTGTAGACTTCTCGTTTCAAGCCATTGAAATCCTCTCCTTTCTCGCCAGCAAAGGTCATGAATGGGAAGGCATGAAGACAAAATGATTTGTCTTGGTACAAATCCAGCAGCATTTGAAAGATATTATCTCTTCTGATTGTGATGCTTGGTGAATCCTTCATTTCAACCCTTGCCTTTTCACAGCGTTTAGATATTTTCTAAAACGAGAGAAAGCACAATAAATAATAAACTAATGCATGCATTCTTTATTAATTGTCGAGATGTACTAATGGCGGCAACAAAGTGGCACTTGGACACTTAGCACTTAGACAGACATCAATCAAAGTCAAAATTTTGTAAAAGATCCTTACCGAACGCGTTTTCAATGAAATCATCGTAATAAGAAGAGTCCTCTGTATATCAACATAGGCGTATAAAAGGAAATAGATGTAGAGGACATTTACGACTTTATCAACTATGATTGACGTCTGCCTAAACACAAACTCACAGCTTAGCTGGTCGCACTTCAATGAGAATGGTTGCAAGGTGGAGCACAACTAATTTTGGAGACTCCGACAAATGACTAGCATCCGAAATGCCAGTAAGTACTCATATTTTCCATGGTGTAAAAATCATATATTTTTATCTTACAGTAACTGTTTCATTAGAAACAGCGACTCCAGTCACCCTGTTTCCATCGCTAGTCACCTAATTGCACAGAGAGTCCAGGCTCTACAGTTTTGACAGCAGCGCGATCTGCATGATTACAGTGAATGTATGGAAATATAATAAATCATTCGTACATACCCGAATTCTGAAATAATAGCTTTAATTTAATTGTAAACTGTTGCCGAGTTTCAGCTCAATTAGAGTTATATAAAACTCGCCAACAGTTTACAAATAAATTAAAGTAAACTATCTACATTAAAAAAATGTTTCAAAAATGTTTATTAATTCAAAATTCGGTATTTACGAATAATTTATTATCTCTCAAAAAAAATAGTATTGTCTTAGTGTCTTTAAAGAAAATCCTTGGAGTACATTTAAGGTGGCTCTATATAGTTTTTTGGGGACCAATTACCTTTCACGTTGTTTCTACAAATTTTTACACTAAATGAGGATGCAGAACATTTGCCTTTTAAAACAGATTGCATAATTGACACCTATTCAGACTAGATAATTGAGACTAGATTGCCTTGGCAATAATATGCTAATTTGATTGAAATCAGATTTCTTTAAAATTCTCAATGACTGGATTCTAAATCTTTTTTAAAACCATTATTGCTGCAGACTTATCATCAATGAACACCCTTTTTTATGGGTAACCATTTTTAAAGCAAATCAATCTGTTATATTTTTTTTTTATTTAGAACTAAATTTCAAGATTGCCAATTGAATGAATTCAAGGAAACCAGAAATGAGCTTGATATTTTCAATAAGCAAGCAGAAATCGCATGATAAAATTATAAGCACTGTATGTAGACATGTGATTTCATATTCATACCTGTTGGTGTGATTGTGTTTCTTGTGGTTTAGAGTTTCCCAGTTCTGGTTCACTATCACAACTGAAACAAGACAAAATTTTCAGATTAATAAAATGAATAAAACGTTTCATCAACACTAATAACAACAATAATAACAATAATAATAATGATAATGATACAGCACATAGTACCTATCATGTTCCATAATTTGGCTTGGTGGTTTTTCTTCTATAGGTGCAACCAAGAATGATATATCATCTAAATGTAATGTGTCATCGTTGTCCTCAATAATTTTACCAAATCCTTTAATATACACTTCACCATCTTCTGATTCAGGTTCAGCATCTGGATCCATACGAAGCACGCAATCATGATATGCAGCAACACTTTCAGAAAATAATACCTTGGTGTGTCTAATTGAATCAACTTGTGTGGAAAAAAGTGCAAATACTTCCGGGTGAATATTTTGTGAACCGATCCAATCATAGGCTGCAGACATTTTTTCTTCTTTTGCAAAGAAACGTGTCATCCTACCAATGCTAGAGTGTAAAACAGTGATCCTCACACTGTCAGTCTGTAGTTGTGGTGGCACCCTCTTCTCTCTCGCAGATCTCAAGTCTTCAAGTCTTTGCACTTCAGTTATCTCTTGTCTCAAACTATCAATCCTGTCTCTTTCTTTTTTCTGATCTGCTTCTAAGCTTAGTTTAAATGCATTGTCCTGTTCATCTTTTAGTTTCGTCCTTTCTTCAGAATTCCCAATCAAAGTTGTCTTTGGGATACATTGAATATCATCATCATCTACATTAATAGAGTATTTTTCTTCAAGGGCTGCATTTAAATTTGCCCGCCAAAATCGACCCTTGTTTGCAACTGCAAAAGCAGAATTCTCCAGTTCACTATCACTTAGTTCAGAAACTTCATCATCTGAAATGTCACTAATTGGAGCACGTTTACTTGCTAAGTACAGAAAAACTCTTGAAAGCTTATATGCTTCGAAATACCCTTGAATTGTAAATGGGACCTCTTTTCCTTCTTCATCTTTAAGGTTTTTAATAGTTTCACCTTTAAAATTTACTAATTCGAACTGCATTTCACTTGACTTTCCTTCAATGGAGTGTCCATTTTCATAAAAAAGCTTTTTTCCTTTTTCAATTACTTCATCTATTGTTGTATTCTGAGGTAGATCCAGTGTGCGTGTTCCTCCTCCTTTGCTTGCACGAACACTGACATACTTTTTTCTGGTAGAGTTGAAGTGCATCCATCCAAGAGATACTCGTCTTAGTTTTGGTTGAGATGATGGGTTGGCACGCTTCTTATATATTTCCTTTTTCCGTTCTTTACCTTGTCTGTCCTGCCGACCTGAAATAAGTTCTTCAACTAAACGCCTTTTACGAACTTCAAGAGGGTCATTATTACATTTAGAAGAATCTGAGATTGAACTAGTGCACATGCCCTTTAGGGCATATACATCACCCTTCTTTAAGCCCAGCTTTTCAAGCACATGTTCAGGCGTTTGGGAAATGGCTTCACAGTCCATCTAAAGGGGAAAAAAATTACTAATTACTATAATTCTGAATCATCAAAATGAATTGTGCTGTACCATGTTTCACAAGTCGTATGCTGCAAGTTTGCTTTAATTCATTTTACTTTATTGTTAATGCAACTAGGTTTTTTCTTTTGTTTTAAGCTTGAACATTGGTTCACATTCAAACGAACAATCATAATTGCAATTATATTGACATAGTATTTAGCATTTAGCTAATTCTGATTCGAACTAATTTACATAAGTGATTATATGAACTGTATTTCAACAATGTAAATGGAATTTTAACACTAGTAGTAATATATCGACCGGCAAAGGCTCAAAATGGTTTTAGTTGTCTGTGCTACATAGCATGCACAGTTTAGTTTGGTTTAATTTTCACAAAATTACTAAAATCTAACCGAATAAATAAAACTTATACTTTACTAGGGTTAGGGTATAGTAACAGACTACTGTAGTCTCCTATGCAGTCTCTCATTTTGTCGAACCGAGCTTCCTGTGCCCTCCAAAAGTATAGAGGCTGCTGATCTGCACCATGAAATAAACTCATAATAATATAATTGTAAAGTGGTATCAGTATGATTTTGTATTATTTAGTAATATTTGTATTACCTTTTCCTCTTCAAGTTTCTTTATGATTTCATTTGTTACATTTCGCTTTTGCAGGAAAGTCAAAACCTGTTTACAAATGATATAATCTTGTTTTAAAATATGTTTTTTAAGCTTATAAGCTTAAGTTAATTAAGAATGAACTCTTGCAGACAAGAAATCACATAAATTAATTTAACCATAATATCAAGCTTATTTATTATAGAGTGAGCTATCAGATGAGATCGAACATTCTAATTTGTAAATATATAAGGCTGAACAAAACATTAGTTTATTTCGTTGTCTTCCTTCATGTACTGGAAAGTTTTGAACCTATATTATTCAACCTTTTTTAGTTAAAATTAATACTTAACTTAAGTAAGTTAATTCGTTCTTTTGTGCACCCGTTATCCTTTTGTTTATTATTGAATTAAGAGTACTCTACACCAAATACGAGCCTAATTTCTTATGCACATTGTTAAGCTTTACCAATTAATACAATTTTAGGTATTATTGTTGTTTTTCTTCTGGAAAATAAGCAAATAATAATCACAAAAACTTACCGTCTCCATGCTTTTGTCCTCCATTTTGAAACGTATGGTAAACGTAATGCGCATGCGTTGTCGAGAGTAATCGTGCAGTAACACTCAAAAATTGAGAGTTATATAACATTCATTGAGCGTTATAACAATCAAAAATTGAGAGTTAGTAAAACTCAAAAATTGAGAGTTATAACACTCATTGAGAGTTATAACAATCAAAAATTGAGTGTTAGTAAAACTCAAAAATTGAGAGTTATAACACTCAATGAGAGTTATAACACTAAAAAATTGAGAGTTATAACACTCAATGAGAGTTTAGTAACACTCGACTGTAAATTAAAGCACGCAATATCAATGTCCCTTCAAAGCCACCGTATCAGTTTGTAACCGCCGTTTGTGTTATGTTTTTAATGAAACTTGTTATGGGAAATATAAATATATATAAATAAATATAAATACGAAATGACAACTCCCCTAAAGGGGCTTCTCAGTGTCATGTTAAAATCCCCCTCTCTTCCCTCCGTTAAGAATCCCAACTGGTAGGAGGCAAACCAGTTGGCTATTTACAAAGCGTCTTCCGCATTCAAATCCCCAACCGCCTGACCACTGAGCTACGCTGCCTCCTTAATATTTGTTTTTAAAAAAAATCAAAAAATTGTTTTACAAATGACAGGTATAAAGTTTTCTTACCTCGAAAGTGCGTTTTTTGTTTGTTTGTTCGTTGTCAGTGCATTTATAGCATGAGACATTTAAAGGAAGAGTGTCAAGGCTACGTACGCGCATGACGGAAACAATGTATATCATTGGTTCTCAAAATTGGAACAGGAACAATGCACAAACTAAAATATGAAAGCAGAACCACCTTTATTTTGTTATCATACAAGATGAAATGACTGCCATATTTGTTTCCTGACACAAAATAAAACAACAGTAATATCTGTGTGCTGGAGAAAGAAATCAAACACTAAAACAGTAACAGTTTTAGGAAATTTCATCAGAAAAATTGGTGAATATGCCCCGAGCGGGAATCGAACCCACGTCTCCCTGTACTCTAGTCAGGAGTGCTAACCACTACACCATCTGGGACCACCACGCTGGCAACGTAGCAGTTTGAATAATTAAGTTGGTTAACGCGTGAGGATTCCTGGGCCCAATTTCTCTGAAACGCAAGTGCCGCCTTCATACTACTGGAGTGTGTTTCGACTTCAACGTAAGGCTCAGATGTATTGAATAATACCAAATGTGAGTTATATGTGAAACAACAACAAGCGGTTCGGCCCAAGCCTATATAGGCTTGTATATAGGCTTGTATATAGGCTTGTATATAGGTTTGGGCCGAGCCACATGTTGTTGTTTCACATATGACTCACATTTGGTATTATTCAGTAGATCTGAGCCTTATGTCGAAGTCGAAACACACTCCAGTACAAAAATACCAATTTTGAAATTCGACACTAAACAACTTTATTGAAAAAATTGATGTACATTTTCTTACATTTACTTTCCAGTTTTCGAGCAGTCTCCTGTTTGTTTTTTTAATGTTTTAGTAGAATGTGAAAATCACTTTAAAAGAAGAGAAGTGAAGTCGCGTAAAGAGGATTAGACAGTTTAAATATCTTCTTTGCGAAACCCTAAAAGCTGGCGCTTTTCGTGGGAACTCCTCGCAATGATTACACAATGCAACCTAGAAAAGAAAGATAACAAGGAATCTCTTAAAGTTCAAGGAACAACTTTAGAATACCCCTACACTGCCGTTAATATAATTCTGCGAATTTGTTTTTAGAGAACGACGAATGCGCAGAATAAATCACCGTGTCATTAACGACAGTGTCGGGGTATTCTAAAGTCTAGCCGTCGCCTTTTCATTGCCAAGGTGAAAGACAACAAAAATGCCGGGTCGCTTCCAAACGACCTCGCATCTTTTATCTTAAATTCTTTTTAGTTGCGTAGACATTGTTTCTAAGGTATATAGTTCTGTTGCATTTTCTCCAAAAGAGCTTTCTCAGCTAATCGCTTTCGCACCGAAGTCCGCTATGGCGAAATGGCGAAACAGAGAAGTTCGGGCCATTCAATTGTGAGAACCACAGTACGCGGGCGCTTCGTATATCGTCTTTCTCTTTGTTAAGACTGAAAATGATAATTTTATAATAGCAATAAAACATTTCCGTGCTTCCATAGCCTGTTAAAAACCTCGGCAAAGTTTGTGAGAAATTTCGAGCAGGTGAAAACCCTCGACAGCGTCTCGGGTTTCACTGATCTGCTCTCGAATTCTCCAAAACGTTCGCCTCGGTTTTCACCAGGCTATGAAGGCACGGAAACATGTTTTATTTCTTAAATAACATAAAAATAAAGCAACTTGCTTAAGTTAGAGTAATTTCAAATATGAGTTCTTCCCTTGCTTATATGCTTCAGTTCCAACTCACAATGGAATGGAGAGCATGTGGTTTAATTTGTTATTGGGAAATTAAGAGCTGGACACTTCCTTTAAAAATAATTAGATCCATTCCTGACTATAACTGATTCATTGCAAATGTATGTTCTTGTGCAAATGAGTTACTGACACTGATTGTAATTCTTTTTAAAGAGATCTTATAATTAATGATAAAAGTATAAAAAACAACAAGAACAACCCAGTCCAAGAACGTGTTTATTATAACTTCAATTCTACAGTATATGCATTTGATTATTTAAAACTAACTAACTTATTTTAATTCATTCAGAAGACTCCAAATGTTTAATGACCAGGATGAAAGATTTAACAAATTCTTACAAATCGAGACCTTTTCACAAAGATATAAAAATATAAAGCATTGCATTTTGAGATTGTTCTCTGTCAACTTCTTGGTATTGGTTCACCTATTGGTACTTCTTGGTATTGGTTCAAAGTACGCATGTAAAGGTTTTTCTTGTCATGAAGTCAAAACAATACCAATGATCCATACTAGCTCTCCAAGAGCATTTTCAACAGATTATTCATACACCCATTTGTGCTCGGCTGCTTCCCAATCAATAAGCTCTGATTTCGCAAACCACAGTGCAATTTCTTTGTTAGCACTTTCTACCGAGTCGCTTCCATGAATGATGTTCCTAAAGGGAAGTAATGGATAAAGCAAGAAACTATATTTTGTTAATGAAATATGTTTAAGGTTATTTTACCATATATCTTCAGACAGGCAATATTTTTAAAGTTTCGATTTCAGGGCTAAAGTAATTAAAAAACTGTGATCTTCAAGTTAAAAAAAACTTTGAGAAAAATAAGAGAGGTATTGGCGGAGAAAAAGCGGATTGACAGGCTGATTACATAAATGCGATCAACCAAGACGATATTCATTCTCTCTCTGTGGTTGCCATACTAACAGTTGTCATTTGGTGACTGGCCACTCTTTTTTGTTTTTTTGCTCTTCTATTCTTTTTCGTTTTCCCATTTTATTAGAAAAGCTTTATCAAAAATAGAGCTCAACAGAATTTAGAAAAATAATGACAAAACACCAGACACAGCTTGCAGAAGTTTATAATTTTGTCTGAACTTTTGCAGACTGGTGCATAATTTTAATTCAGGTGCTGCCGGAAGTAAACTTTTCACATGCTGATTGGCTGAAATCTAAGTATTTAAAAGTGTTGTGGGCAGACTTTGTGTGCGAAGCATGAAAATTTTTCTTATCGCTGTTTTCTCGAATCATTTTCACATGAAGTAGTCACTTTAAAGAGCTCCAACTCCAAGGTAGTTTTTTCGTTGTCGCTAAAATTTGCACAGTAGCTTCTTCAATATATGAAGACCAAAACTGTGCCTGGAATTTTTTTCAAGAAACTTTTTTTTGAGAAGTTTGCACGGCCTATAGATTTTTTTTAAACCCTAATTCGGAAAAGAGCCGTCAGTTTTCTCTGTAACTGAATATGAAAAAATGCAGACATGTTTTTTTTAGCATTTTTGGTCTGGAAACTGATGGACACTAAATATCAACAATCGCTTGGACCTGTAACTTTCAAAAGGCGATTTTAACACTTTAATTCAAAATTTTTACTGTAGTCGAAAGCCAGCTCTATAAGCCTTAAATTGATAAATGGGTTTAGGTATCTGCATTTTTAAACACATACTGTAACACCCCTGAAGGTATACCGTAACCTTACAGTACCTATTTTATCTAATTTTAGAACACGCAATCACATCACTTACTACTCACTTTACTTAATCAAATTACTAATGAACTAACCAGCCAATTTTAAAAATATTTCTATACAAAGTAAATCTTTTCATAGGACTTCCAACATTTACCTATACTAGGCAAAGTGATGCAACCAAAAATTGTTATCAAAAACTTTTAAAATTACTGTAAATTAGAAATCTTCAGCCTTCATTTACTAAAAAAATGATGTAAATGTTTGTCGCAACAGTTAGGTACTCAGTTAATTTAGTTTAACTAAAATGAAGAAGGAAGGAATATATATTCAACGATAAAAGAAAGAAAAAATCAGGAAATGTTTCATGTTCAAATCCAGCATATTATAATGAGATTTAATTCAATTTTACCCACCTTCCAATTTGGATACAGTAATCTCCCCTTATTGTTCCAGGTTTAGATGCAGCCTAGATTAACATAATAAGCAAAGCTCACATTACTACTATCAGTCAAAATAAACAAGCTGTGGTTCAAATACATAATTTTGTACATGTGAACATTGACAGGCAGCTTTCTGTGGTAACCAGAATACAAATATTTGCCTTTTACTGTATTTTAATTGTAAAAGAACTCAGTAAATTAATTTAATGTGAGAATTCAAAAGCAGGTGAAAACCCTCAACTGCATCTCGGGTTTTCACTGATCTGCTCTCGAATTCTCCCAAATATTTGCCTAAGATGATTTAAGGAACTGGAAATTAAATTAACTAGCAAAAAATAGAATGCAATATTTTATGACTTACAGGATCAGTTTCACCCAACATAAGTCTTCCTGTTTTCACTACATTTAATCCTTCAAATACCTGAAAAGTAATTGCAACAATAATTACTATGTTTTATACATATTTGTACATGTGATTGTATTAAACTTTTTATCAAAATTGCATGAGAACAATGTTTCTTTAAATGATCAAAGAAATAAACAGGTTACAACAAGTTTAAATGCCCAATATAATTGTTGTAGTTCAGGTTTAATATGATTTTGAACTGGTTGATGGTTCTTTCTTAATAATAATAAATAATAATAACCTTTATTTAACGTGGTCAAGTACACTTAGCTCAATTCACATATATCACTAATTCTCAGGTACTGCCACAATACAAATTAATATTTACAATAAAGATAAAATGGTAAAAAGTTGTGTCTGGTGAATCTCACTTTAAATTGTTTGGAGCTATGGAAACACCAAGCAAGACGACGAGCTAAGCCTCGAGACTGCAAGTAGAGCATACAAACAGCAAATATCTCTGATATGGACTAGCCCCGCTATCTGACTATAATAAGGTGCAAGCCTCAAATTAGTTAGCGATGCCAGTGTTAAGTTCCCTGATGTCTACTCAGTGTTGGCCAATGGCGGAGCTTAAGAGGCTAGATAGAGAAGCAAGGAAAGTTATAGTTGAGAACGGAAGCAAACACCCCCTTGGATTCACAGCTTTGGTTTATCTACCAAGGAGGCTTGGAGGGCGTGGACTAAAGAGGATTGAAAGAGAGTACGAGTAAACGAAGGTAAAAGCTGCAGTGAGATTAGATACTAATAAGAATCCGGCCATGGACGTGGTACGAAGGTTTCAGGAGAGGTCAGAAGAGACGGGACGACGATCAATGGTGAAGGATGTCAGGAAATACGCGTCTGAGTTTAGACTTTGTCTCACTCACCCCCGACTACTGATCACGTGTGTTAAAACCAACATGAAAGTTACAGTGAAAAGGTTAGGGGTGTGGATGAAGGCTGTGTCGGAGGAAAGACCTGGAAGAGATGAGAAGAGAGGGTTGGCAAGGACGTCTGATGACTGAGAGATGGGAAGATGAAGAGACTGGAAACGAGTCTTGTACTTGGATCATTGAGTGGAAAACAGCACCCACATATGGAATCTCAGCCAAACAAGAGATGTATCAACAGATGCTGCCGACGATAGTTTACCATCGAGAGAAGACCGTTCTGCAAACTGGCTTGGATGTGATGTGTCACCTATGTAGAAAGAAACCAGAGGCACAGGCCCATATTCTCTCTGGATGTAGTTCTCTTGTACAGACGAAATACTCGAGCTGTTGAAAGAGGTTGAGCTTGTTGACATGGTGCCACCATGGTATTCGTCTGCTGAACCCAAGGGCTTCTATGAGAACGAGAAAGCTAAAGCTTACTGGAACTTCCCCCTATATGCGGAGAGTAAAGACGTACGATGTAGCAGAATAGATGCATGGCTGGTGTACAAGAGGAGAAGAAGGTTGTTTTGTTACAGATGAGTTGCCCCTGGATTTCAAACAGGGATTTGAAGGACAAGGAGAAATCACTGAAATATGCTCCTTTGCGTGTGAGATCTAGTATCAAGCAGATGTTTGGTAGTAGAGGAGACTCTATCCTGTGGCGAGTCCAAAAGGCCGTGATATCAGGAACCTTCAATATCGCAAGGAACTTTAAAGTTGCAACAAGATAGAACATTCGAGGCTCGGACTCGTAACCAATGGGCTCCTGATCAAACTAACTAATGTGACAATGTGCAGGAATTTTATTTTTAGCTTTTCTTCACAAGTTGTTTTGTAACCCTATAAAACATGCAGTCAAGAGCACGAGAATTTAGCGTAGAGCAAAAACATACAAATTTATTTGAAGCTTGTAATAAAATGTGAGAGGACAGAAAGACTTGCAATTTGTTGTCAGCAATGCTAACGGCGCAGGGTTAGTGTTTAAACATTTTCAACTTTAAACTTCATACAAAAAATTCAAGCTTTGTACATGCACAATTTACATTCAGTTTTAAGTTTAACGTATTCACCCATATACTCTGCTTGGCAGAGGTTTTTCCCCCCTCTAAAGAGAAGAAAAAGAAACCTCTGCACGGATATGCTTGATATTCTATCGAGCATGTGCGAACGAAGGCTCAAATTCTGTCAGCGGATAAGAGTAGCTGGCTCATAACAACCCAGCGGTTTTTCTACATTATGATATGTGCTAAAATTCAAACTGGTTATAACGGGTTTTAAACCAGTTTCGAGTTAATTTATTCGTCCAAACTTTTGGACGGCATCGAGCAGATCCGTGCAGAGGTTTCTTTTCCTTCTCTTTAGAG
>JAOBBB020049288.1:0-23744 GCA_025331005.2 Zoanthus gigantus
AGAAGGAGGATGCAAAGAATCGAGCGAGATGGAGAGTGGGAGTGGGAGAGATTGCTGGCAGAGTGGGGTAAATCTGGTACCCTCGCTTACGGGAATAAAACCGGATCAAAACTGGATTGATGATTATTATTATTCTGTACTCAGCAATAAGATGTATTATTTATTCATGACACTGGCCAATTCCTAAGATTTTGGCTATAATTCTTAATTCTCTTTGCCAAAAGGTATGATCATATAATTTCAATACAACAATGTGCTAAACTGTACTCATCTGGGGTCCCTTTCTTTTGAATTTTTGTGAAAAAATGTAAAAAACAAAAACAAAAAAACAAAAGAACTCATTAAACAAGTTTAACTTTCAAAACAAACATTTTTCAAAATCCTGCAGCATGCCATGTTGCAGTTTGTTTGTTAAAGGTTAAGATCCAACTTAATTTAATTTATCTTTGGACTGCTATGTGTTTGTTCTAATGAGCACATATACTTGTGCTGCCACCCTTGGTGAAAATTTGAATGGCTTCAGTACCCCAGAAAATTTATGAAAACAGCCTTGCGCCCTGCTAGAACAATAAAGATAAAAATTACAATGCCCTCCAAGGTCAGTTTTAGGCTAGTGATGTCCCTCCCACTCCCCCTGAAGACTGATTCTCTACAGGGGTTTCAGTAAGTTTTGAAGTAGGCGGTGGATCCTATTAAAGTAGGTGGCAGAAACACTTCAGGTGTAGTAAGGCCCTAGAAGCCCGGTAATGCTATATCCTGCATTCTGACATCAAATTCAGTACTAAATATTGTTTAAGTAAATACAGCATTAGTGACAACGGTATTTAGTTTTTCAGGTGAACTTCAATTTTAACCATAGAATACTGAATCTTGGAAGTTTTTCATTGCATGCAGTTTACAGCAATGTAAAGTATTTGCAGATGCATAACTTGAGTCCAGAATTATTACATCAAATAAGAAAGCAATGCTTACAAATAAAACGGAAGTTTATTTTGCTTTGTTGTTTTCTTACTGTTAGTCTATGGTCACTAGAAAGTAGGCGGCGGTAATTTGGAATGTAGGTGGCGAAATTCGCCGGTTGCCAGCTTCTATTGAAACCCCTGCTCTAAGACTTGCCAAGACACATGCTGATGATCTCTTTCAGTATTTTAAAACATAACCATAGTTGGCAACATTTTTCCAAACTGTCAATAAAATTTTACATATGATTTAAATTGACTTACTGTCCTTTCATCGTTTGATATAAAAACAACAGAGAAATCTTTCAGGTCATCAATCTTCTCATTCTTTATTCTTTCACACAATTTCCACACATTTTCTTCACTACAATCAAATAAACAGCTGAAATTAGTTTTTTAGATCAAAATATTTTGTGTTAAATGTTGTATCCATTATTCATAATAATCATATACTATACATTATTAATTACTAGTATATATATGCCATGCAAGTAATATTATTATATTAATAGTAATTTTCTTGCATTCTGATTGGTTAACTCGGAGGTGGTAACCTTTGAGCAGCCAGCCCAAGGAGAAACAATGAAAATAACTTCCTGTTCATTTTGGTTTTTAAATAGGAAATTCTTTCACTAACCAAGGATGCTTTACCTGAGAACGCAAAAATGGCAATGTTTAAAGTTTAGTTTAACAGTATTCTATGGAAAGTTAGATTTTTCTTTCCTAACACATTTAAACAGGTAAGCTAGTTAAATCCTTTATGAGCCAAGTGACCCATGGAGCCAACACTTATCTCCAGTTCCTGTAGTGTTAAGCGGATGACTCCCCCTGGATGGGACAATAATCCATCGCAGGTTAGCTCCCAGTTGATGCTGGTACTCATTTACCTACCCTGAAATGGTGGAAAGCTGAGTTAGCTTTTGCAGGAAAGACGATTGCACATATGTTTTAAACCTCGGCAGAGCCAGGAATTGAACTGGGGACCCTGTGATCGAAAGGCAGAGATCTTACCAACTTTGCCAACCATCCCTGCCCAAATATGTTTACAGAGGCAATTAATAATTGTTAACAATGACACATTTAATGTTTTGCAGCAAAGGTCAGCAAGATGGATTTCAAACAAAAAATGAAAAAGTATATGACACCAGAGCAATTAAACAAATGTTTTGGTTCACTCTAGTCTGTGATCACCAGGCACACCATTCTTGGTAAACACAAATAAAAAATAATATGTGCACCATACCTAGCATGACTTATTAAAATAATAATTGTATCTTGTTGGGAATAAAAAAAACTTATTCAGCTTCTGTTATATATTCTAAAAACAATAACTTATCACAGTGTCAGGAAAGTGATGAATATTTATCCCCACTTTGGTGACTAATTATTGTTAATTATTATGACATAAAGTGACATAAAGTGTTTCTATCTCCTGGCTTTGCTACTTTTCTGCTTGAAAATCATTGAGTTTGTCCGAATTTGTTTAATAGAACTGCAAAAATAATGTTGGTACTGAAAAAACAAACAAACAAACAAGTGCTATTTGTGTGCAAAATTTGGCAAATGATTCACGAAACGTGAACCCTTCAGTCACAACTTACAGAATTTAAGGACCGAGTCTAATCGCTTTATAATTATTTTCAAATTTCAGTTACGTAATTCACATAAAAAAAAGTTTGAAAATCAATAAAAAGTTGATGAGAATCTTCGCGAGCTAGTTTTATTCTTAATATCCAACGGCAAGTTTTTTTCCAGCCAACAAAACCACTTTAAAAAGTGGTGAAGGGACCTAAATTTCTCTCAAGTCTCTCAGCCTTGCTAAAAGTAAAAGTACTTTTAAAAACTTCATGCAGCAAAAATTCTCAATTTAATATAGCAACCTCGGTCTACAGATATAAAAATACAATTTTAGGAAGGTAGTTCTGAAACTGATAAGAAACGGGATAAAATGAAAAATTAAGATCCTTAGTGGAGTTCACGGGGAAACCCCGCGAAATCTAAAATCAAAATACTCGCGCACATTGCTGTCGCTTTTGTCGGCTTTTAGTAGAACTCAAAAAAACAATATATTGCCAAAGTTAAGATAAATATATTATATAGCACTTTATTGTTTTTTGCGTTAGAAAACGCCAAATACAACAAAAAGGTGATATTTTAAAAAGTGGTTCGATTGTACTTTTCCCAGACCTGTCAGACAGTAGCACAAAGTTTAAGTACGAAGTTTAGAAACACATCTTTTAAGATCACTGTAACTCAAATACAAGCCTCTAAGCCTCAAGAAAACTTAAATTAATCGTTTCTCACCAATAACAACTTGTGTAGACACAGCTAGATGGTGATATGTCTTTCTTTAGGCCCAACGTTACTTTTGCCTGCATTTCTTCCTTCACAACACAATGTGCTTTTGGATAAAAGTACACCAAAGCGAGGCAGTCGTATTCCGAAGTTTTTGTAAAGCTGCCGAACAATCCTCGGATTTAAGAAAAACTCCGAAGATCCATCTTTTTAAATGACACCGCTGATCGAAAATATGCATATTTGCCAATAAAGATGGCGGATGATAGATATGTATTTGTCACTGTCGGGACAACAAGCTTCGACTCGTTGATTGAAATAGTTTCAAGCAAAAAGTTCAGCGAGGTTTGTCTTCGTGCCTTTCTCAGTTTTTAGAAGGTGTAAATCAAGCAATTTTTTTATACCAAAGTGAAGCCTTTATAAGTTTTTAGAAGGGGTAAATCAAGCAATTTTTTTATACCACAGTGAAGTTTAGTATGTTTTTTTTTCAGTTATGTCAAAAGCTTGGCTATAACCGACTATTACTACAAATTGGTCGAGGAGTCTTTGAACCAGAAGAGTTTAGAACTAATAACTTTATGCTGGAGTACTACAGATATAAAGATTCTATTGCTGAAGATGTTGAAAACGCATCGCTTGTTATCAGTCATGCAGGTTGTTAAAATCTATGTATCACTTTTATTATATTTATTCTACAAAACACGATATGAAAAATGATATGATCTGTCATAAGATCTAGAGCCACTGAGTGAAGAAGTCATCATTTGCTACATATTTTCCACAGCGCAGTTAACATTGTCTTGCCTCTTCCCACCTACATGCATTCAGCAGTGCTAATCAGGAGACCTACAACAAGATAATTTACTTTATACAACCCACTACATGTAATGTTTATTTTGCTCTTCCATAATTGGGCGTACTTAATTATGCATACAATTTATGCATAAAATTATCACCTATTTTTTATCTATCTAATCTTCACCGAAACCCAACTGAACCCAGTACCCTGTTTATGGAAACTACCCCAATTTTTTTTTCTAAGAACTATCAAAGATTAAAAAAATATTCCTCCTATGGAAAGAAATAGCAATTAAGAGTACAAGAAATAGCAACTAAGTACACAAGAAATAACAACTAAGTACACAAGAAATAGCAATTAAGTACACAAGAAATAGCAATTAAGTACACAAGAAATAGCAATTAAGTACACAAGAAATAGCAACTAAGTACACAAGAAATAGCAACTAAGTACACAAGAAATAGCAATTAAGTACACAAGAAATAGCAATTAAGTACACAAGAAATAACAGTTGTTTTAGTATCCAAGAAATATCAATTTTTATATATGTAAGTACACAAGAAATCCAAAAATGATTTGACAATAATATTGTTTTCATAATAGTTACTCCTTGTAATTTTATTTGTAGTATGTAAATATAAAAGTTTCACATTGAGTTTGTTATCTATTAGATTATAATAATTATACATTCTTATTACTGCTGAACAGCTCTTGAAGTTGTCCTCAATAATCTTCTTTGCTCTTAAGCAAATAGAAAACTCTTTTATTCAAAATATATTATTTATGCATAGTACTTTGTTTACTATGAGGCAGCTATGACACAATTTTGTTTCTGCTTTAGGCTCAGGAAGTATTTTAGAAAGCCTGAGGGCTGGCCGCAAGCTTATAGTTGTAGTAAATGAACATTTAATGGGAAATCATCAAGTTGAATTAGCCCATCAGTTAGCAGAGGATGGTCATGTATTCTGTGCCACATGCAGGTGAGAATAGCTCCTTGCAGGTGGGAGTCATGTGACCACAGCTACCTTAAATCAATCAGCTTTAACAAAATGGTATCCAGAAATGGAATGGGCAGCTTGACATTAAGTAAAGTTGTAAAGTTTCAGCTATTGACTTCAAATATGTAAAAAATGGCAAGCAACAGAAAATAGGATATTTTCTAAGGATTTGTATAACTGGTGAACAAGCCTTGCTCTCCAGTATCATTTTCACGTAGTATACATAGAAAAAATTTGATTTTATAATTGCGTTCACTTTTGAAGTTGAAACTATGCCATCTAGCTAATGTTAACCTGCTCTTTCCATTTCTGAACATCATTTTGTCACATCCAATTAATTAAAGGTGGGTGTGGTCATATGACCTCTAACTGCAAAGGGTAACATTTAGGTATTTTTAAAAAAAAAAAATTAGAGTCAGGAGTGTGTATTATTTTTTATAATTTTAGGGGTAGGAAGGGAAAGAATAAAAACAAACTCATAAAATGTGCTCATTAAGAAATAAAGAAATTTGCTTCCGTAAGCTGGCAGGGATGCATTAGTGAGATTCACAATTTTGATCTCTGATTGCATCCAATAATGTAATCAGTGAAAATATCACACAGTGTGTTAAAAATTTTCTGAAGTACAAAATTTAATGTTGAGTAATAAAAATGGTAAGTTTGAAATGACTGAATAGTGTCTTATTGATCAAAAGATATAATTCTAACTTTCATAAAGACTGCAATTAACAAATGTTATGTACAGTGATTCCTGACAAATCAACCTGGCTGAACAATATTCTTTAACTAGTACTGACAGTACAGCTGTACTTATAATTATCTCCGGTGGGAACATGATCCTGTTTGTCAGCTGTGCCAGGCTGAGGCTTAAATTGTAGGTCCTTCATATATGGTACATTAAGGTTTTATTATTATACGGTTAGGGTTTATTTAATTTATAGTATGCGCCACCATAATACACCATATATGAAGGATCTACTGGCTTAAAAAGGGTAAAGCAGTTGTCCATGGCTGATAACATTCTGGTTCACTATTTTTTATGATAGGTTTTAGTGGTAATGCCTGCTTCTAAAGTGGCCTTACTACTTATTTTTGTAGTTGCTTCAAGTTAGCTATTAGCACATTTAGTACTGTATTTGCTTTGTATATCATTTAAGCCTGTGACATCCCACAAGCAAATGCGTTACCACCATTGCTTATATATATAACCTTTGTGACAGCTCTCCATGGCTGCTAACATTTTAGTTCTCTATTTTTTTATGGTACATTAAGGGGTAAAGCTCACTACCAATGTGGCCTTAACATGGGTGGTGGAAGCGGGCGGGATGGGGGGGGATTGGTCCCCCCACTAACTTTTAAAGTGGTCATTTTCTACTGTTAGAAACTACTGTAGATAGACATTTTCATATAAAAGGGTAAACTCAATAAGAAGTGCCTCCTTTGTGATTTTCATCTTCTGCTGCTCCTGCTCAGGTCCCCACTCAGTAGGTGCTATCTATACTTGACTAGCAGGTGTCGTAATTTCAATGTTGCCATTGTCCTTGAAATTCTCTATTTATTCATAGGCAGCAGAGCAGGGGGGCTGGATCCCCCCCCCCCCCAAGCTAAAGTAGTATATAACAACTTCAGAGCGCACATTTTCTGCCCTCCGAAGACTAAAGACATACTTACGAAGCACGATGAGACAGGATTGCCTGAACAGCTGCATGCTAATGCATTGCCATAAATCAATTACGGACACACCCAACCTTACTGACATTGCAAAGAGGGTTTCCTCTGCAAATGACCTACGCAAAGTGCACTTTGGAAAACTTGACTAGGGTTGCGAACCCCCCACGTTTCAAGACGCTCCGCCGCCACTGTGCATTGTAACTATTCCTGAGCTTTCTACTATCACAGATTCTGGCAGAAGGAGAACATCTCTCAACTAAGCGCAAAGGCTAAAAATAGTCGTAAAGTTGTAGCTCAAAAGTGGTGCTTTTCTAAATATACATAGATAATATATTTGTTTTGGATACATTACCTTTGCATATTGTTTTCAGTTGGCCTTCCTTCACGTTTGAGAATTGAATTTCATCAGGAATATAACGCACACCATTTTGGGCAATGTTTCCATGCGGCCGTGTAAGTCTCGATAAGCTGTTACGGTGCTTGCGTCTCTTTCTCCTGTAGAAGACGAAACAAGTCCCAAGGGCAAGACAAGTTGGTAACAACACACACAACACAGCGATAGCAACGATACTACCGTACGATAATTCCTCCGTGGACCCAGACACGTCACCGACAACACTTTTTGTCTTGAATGTTTTGGAAACAAGTTCAACATCGATATCAGTTTCAGAGCTCCTTTCTACCAAAACCATTTTTAGCTTGTAAAGTGTGTCTGCCTTCAGTCCTTCTAGAGTGTAGCTCTTTGACGCACAGTCTATTGGGACAGTTTGACGCCAAGCAATCTCTGCACTTTTAACACCAACGTCGGCGTAAGCTAATTTACAGCTAGCATTCTTTATTTCAGGCTCCCACGAGACTTTTACCTCGGTTGCTTTGACAAGCAAGATTGTTAATTTTAATTTAATTACTGCGCAACTATTAACGTTAGCTGCCTGTTCTGTGTAACCAGGCCTGCAAGCACACCGATAAGAGCCATCAGTGTTGATACAGCGAGTCGTGTTTCTATAGCAACGATTATTCTCCAGTAGACATTCATTTAAGTCGGTGCATTCATGTTCGTTGCCCGAGTATCCTTCGTTACATATACAGGTATATCGATCCTGGATGATCTGAAGTACTGCATTTCTATGGCAAGATGGAATTTGCTGACTGCAGTAGCATCTCCCGTCACCAGACAAACATGGCTTCCGACTAGGGGATTCCTGTGATTGACAAATGACGTCACAAGAATCAGCGACAGTTCCGTTATTACAGTTACATGTGAAATTTTTGAGCCCTGAACAGCGCATAGTCTTCTGACATTCTTTACAAGAACACTTGAAGCTGCTAACATTTTGACAAAGAAAATCTGAGCCATTTAACTGGGCAGGATACGAACACTTTATCTTTGACGGGGAATCCAGTTTAAATCCTAACTTCGTTGTTCCGTTTAACCACTCTAACAGCCATCTGAGGTTACAATCACAGGAGAGAGGATTGTCATGTAGATGTAATGTTTTAAGAACCATAAGCGTATTGAGTGAGCCATTCTGCAGGAAAGATAAATTTGCGCTGTTAAGGAAAAGAGTTTGCAAGCTCTTCATTCCTGTAAAAGCGTCAGATGGTAGAAACCTTAAATTGTTGGAGCTCAAATCAAGTTCTTCCAGCCCCGAAATCACTCGGTAGCTCTGTATTGGAAGATATTGTAACAAATTGTCATTCAAATGGAGAATCTTTAAGTCAGGAACTGCAGCAAAACATTTATCATCAATTTCTCCCAAGTTTAGTCCAAAGCTCGCATCCAGTTTATACAAAGACGGTAAATATCCAAATGTGTAGCGACCAAACTTACGCAATTTGTGACCACCAAATATCAGAGTTTTTAGAAAATTTAATCCATTAAACGCTCCATCTTCAACGACAGAAATAATGTTATCGGAAATATCTAAATATACCAAGGACTGCAAATGCCTAAACACTCCACGGGTAAGCTTCGCGACAAAATTTCGTCTTAGAATTAGCCTTCTTAAAAACTTTAATCCAATAAAAGTGTCCGTGAATAAAGCTTTTACTTTGTTTTCACCAAGAAGTAATTCTTGAAGATTTTGCTGTTTGAGGAATGTTCCATTCTGTATATATTCAAGTTGGCAACGTAGCAAATGTATTTCTTTTATCCTTGGAAATTTAGTCAGAGACGCGAGTGTTAGTCGATGCATATTAGCTTCAGTTGCATAAAACCGTCCAAGACTGCTTGGTAATGTCTGTGGTATTTCTGTCAGGTTGTGCTGGTTAACGCAATACACCTGAATTAAGTTCCTTTCTTCCGAGGTAACGCCACCCATCTTGCTGCAATCGCAGTTTTTATACCGAGGAGTATACGAGCACGTGACAGCCTCAGTAACAGCCGCCATAAGTCCAGAAGTAATGGCCAAGAGACAAAGCACTCCAGTATGCACCATGACGCTTGATTTATAACATCACTTGAATTATTAAAAATTATTAAGTTTTAGGTGCAAACTAACATCTTCTTCCTTCAGGACTCGGGTGACCAAAATTAAAACAGATCTCTAGAAGGACAGAAAACACGCGTTAAGTGTTGAAATTAGTATAACGAAAGATATTTACGGATTAACCATCTGCTATTCATGGAATACCTGAAACCGTGTTAATGGCAAAAAAAGAACTCTATTTTTAACACTGTGTTGTAGAATTTGGGGCTACATGGGAATATAGCTGCAACATGCTGCATCAAAGCCAGAATCAGAAGCCCAGATTTGCGTATCACAAAATAATGTGATAGGACTGTAATACAAAGAAAACAATGGTCCGAAGTCATGACTATTTTTTAATTCGAAGGTTGAGCTTGTTCAAAGTTTGGGTGTAGCATTTCAGGTTTGAAAGTTTGAGCACAGATGCAGAAGAACTGGTTTATACCTATTAAGTGAATATTTCACAGGCAAGAAGTTACATTCTATGAATTGCATTGAACAGAATCAGAAGGACCTTGTTAAGTTTCGAATAGTTTTCAAGACGACGGTGGATATTCGAGGATTAAAAAAGCTCATTGCAGCAGAGGGATTAACTACAGAATACCTCGCAACCATTGTTCTTGATTTCACTACGCATTTATTTTTAAAGAACGACAAATACGCAGCAGAATTTTGACTTTGTAATCTTTAGAATTTACTCGTTTCATATTTTTTAAATTTCTCTACAAGAAAACAGTTAAAACAGACGAAAGTTGGGTCGCAAACGAAACTAAGTGAGAATGTTGATATTTTAAAACCAAATTTCGGGCTGAAACGGATGTTTGTTTATTGACACAAGAAGCTCGCAGCAATAAATCACAAATAAAATAAAATGAAATAAAAGTTAATCTCAGTTTATTTGCTTAAAGCAAAATATTATCAACCGTTTACAATCTATTCTGTTCTTGCAATTTTACAACAAATCCTTCAACTACATAATCTTTTGATGCACTTTGCATGCATTGATTGAAACATGAACATAAAGATTTGTGCACATATAAATTATACAGAGTCTCTTGTTCGTGGCATGGCACATGTATACAATAAGCAGCAGAAAAAAAATCATAAAATGGACAATATATATCATCTCTGTCGATGCTAATAATGTGCGGCACGATTTTTCAGTTGCACGACCCAATATCAAAATAAACCATTAAAGATGAGTCAAAAATGAGCATTCACGATGTAAACAGTATTAATTTTAATTCTTATACTTCCGTTAGCATATGATAGAAATTATATACAGAGTTTCTAAACTAAA
This sequence comes from Zoanthus gigantus, assembly GCA_025331005.2. Lineage (NCBI taxonomy): Eukaryota > Metazoa > Cnidaria > Anthozoa > Zoantharia > Zoanthidae > Zoanthus > Zoanthus gigantus. The sequence goes on from JAOBBB020049288.1 coordinate 10,491, forward strand.
GAGTGCTCAATCAAAAACGTTGAAAACTCCGTCAATCATGATGTATCTTGACCATAGAGCTGCAACCGTAGATGCACTAAAACACTCCGCTCTTGTTTATAAATTGTTTCCGCTTCCAAATCTTAACCTAAATTCAATTAGTTTCAACCTCTTCAATATTACTCAACTACCAAAAACGAGTACTTAGGAAAAATAAGACGCGAAACTTACATTATGTGAAGTTGAAACAAAATCTCTTTTCTTTTCTCCTTGCTTATTCCGCTTGTACGTGAATTTCATCTCAATCAGCTGGAAATGTGTCCAATCACGTCCAGGTCAAATATTGAACCTGAAATGAACCAAGTGCTTCTTTTGTTTGCAAAGCCAAAGGTCAACACGGCGCTGAATATTTGCTTGTTGATGTCCAAAATGATATGAGAAGGAATCGATGAGACATTTAGGTAGAGAAGGAGGAGAATTTTATTGCGTATTTTTGCATCCAGTGATGTTTATACGTTCAGTTGAAAATCTTTTTTTATCGAGTCTTGAAGTGGTTGAGTTCAAACAATCTATAATCGTTCTGTGCCCTTGAAGCGTTAATATGACGTCATCACCATGCTTGTGAGAGAAAACATTTCATTTATGAAAAATTTTAATTAATTTTTTCTCTAGGCTATAAATTTCCCACATGCCTTTAATCAAAAATTACTGCAATTAATTTTCTATAATTATATAGTGTAACTTCAGTTACCGAACACTTCCTGTCTAGGCCCTGATAACACTTCAGCACCGACATGCAATTTATCCCCACTCAAAAAATATTTTTATCCTGTAAAGCAAGACAAGCAACATTCATTATATTATCCGAACCAAATGGCTTAAAATCCGAAGTTGAAAGAAAAGAACCAAACTAATATCCTTGAATGAAAACTACTTCATATATTGCATATTATGTGCATATTGTATTCTATAAAGTCGATTAAGAAAAAGTAAAAAATGTATCGAACACATAAAAATGAAAACGTTTATGTTGTTTTAAAAAACATTTTTAAAAAATTTTAACAGCGTTTTTGAACTTATGTGTAAAACAGAAATTCCTAATGCAGTTAACGGTTCGTGCCTCATAGTAGTTTAAGAATGTCAGATTGTGTCACATACACAGGAAGCCCAAACTGAATTCATTTATTTAACTTTACAACCAATCAAGAGGTCCTCTATGTAATGTACTTTGAGCGCTTACGTACGTAGCATCGCATCGTGTTGCAGCCAATCACACACTTACATGTACATGTTTGCAGTAGTGATGTCTACCCGGCTTTTGAGTCACGTCTCAAGGGATTGTGAAAACGATTTATACCAAGAAGTAACGGCATTTTAAAATGGCAACATACAGGAGCCATACATATGCGCTGTTTGAGCGCTTTCTGTTTATAGTTAATTTTAACAGCATCTGATGAACATAAGTCATAATACCAGATATGCTTCCAATCTTAACGCACCAGTTTCAAGAACACACTAGCTAGGTTTGCAGTGTAAAAACTTCAAAAATATTGGAAGCAACTCCAGCAAAAATTCAATCTTTGCCATTCTCTTGCTTTAAAAAAACCCTATAAACTTTTTTCAGCAAGAATATAAGATATAATAAAAAAAATGTATATTTGGTATGGACATGTTGGATTTATCGAAGAAATATATAAACTTCTGAATATATCACCAGTTCAAAGAACTGTAAAGATAAAAGCAATTTATCCTGTTTTAAAATATTGGACTCTGCTCCCGGTTATTTTCAGTTAAAGATTAAGGAGGACTACTACATCGAACGATTGAAACCTGAGTTAAACAAACAAGTCCAGCATGTCAGTTTAACTTTGTTATCTTAATTTTTAGTTTCTCCTTTTAACTTGTCATCTTATTAGCTACCTTGTTATCTTCTATGTTTATATCTTTCAACTTGTTATTACCTTGCTGGTTAGTTTAAATTTTGTTCATTAGTAACTGATGTTTTTTTTGAAAATAGTATCAGTATATATTCACTCACTTTGTAATATTAATTCCTATAGCCGAAGATGATGTTAAGTAACATCGAAAGATGTCCCGTTGTACTAAAATATTCAATTTGTTTATAAAATTTTTTACTTCATTCGTGCTTTTGAGACCTTTGGGAAATATGAATATATGTATATATAGAACCATTAGCTTTTACAATGACGCCAACTATAATTAAAGTTGTTGCAATATAAATATTAGTACAACACCAAATTTATTAAATCAGCTTTTTACATATCTCAAAACCCTTTGGTAAAAAAGTCAAACAATACCTACTACTTAAATTGGTTTCTGATACTAGTTTCAAATTTGAAATAGTCATGTTTGTTTTTCATTTTACATTTTAAAGTGTTTTCTTTACTTTTGTTTCTCGCTCCTTTTCTCCCTTGTTATAATGCTTTTAGCATTTGTGTGAGTGAAAGTTACAAAACAGAAAATGTGCCAAGCCTTGAGTACCTAACTGGAAAACCTTAAAGCTAACTTAGGTTCTAGGCTTTTCCTAGTTTTATATTCTGAATAAAATAAAATGAATGGCTGGCATTTTGTTTACGGTATTCATCACTTGATGTCTATCATTATATTCTACACTTTATGAAATAAATAATAGTTATTGAAAATGTTGCGAAAATTCTAATATAGTTTTTATAAACTCGCACCAAAAAAGGAAATGCAAATAAATGTATTGCATTGTATTTTAATGTATTGGATTGTTCGGCAAATGCAATTTTCATTATGATAGTAGTGACCAACTCGAAAGCTTGATTCAATCTAAAAATGTCAGCGGTATCTCTCAAGAATTGTCGCAGTGAAGGCCTCACACAATTCTTTTGAAAATCATGCGCCTTTGGTTCTGGTACTATGATTTACACAATTCTTATTCAGTTTTAAAATTTCATAGAACTCTCATCTCTCACGGCCATACATTTTAAAAGTCGGTATTTCTTCGCTGTGACGTCATGTTTACTTGCACAACGTGTTACGTCATGCTGACATAAATCATGTAAATAAACACATTCAATTGAAGGAACAAAACACTCGTTTTTCTATTAATGGAGCAAGAACATGTACACTTTGATGAAACTGCTTGCTAACTTTTTTTGTCTGACGGATTACATGGAGTACAGTTAGGGATGTAAAAACCGAACTGACCAGTGTAGGATTGTATTTCAGTGGACAGTGGAGGAAATGCACACAAAATTGGAAGTTTTGGGCGTCTTGAATCACATTAAAAAAAAAAAAAACGTCAAAACTCCAAGTCGCTCGAATCGAACGCATCTGATTAATGTGATTAATTATTTCGAAAAGTTCATGGGGGCAAGATGGACAAATTCATACTCTCCCTTGACTTCCCTGAATCACAAGTGTACAGTCGTTAAGATAGATTGCTTTAATATTTTTAACTGATATTCTAAGTATGCTATATATTACCTAAAACTAATATTTCTGTTAAAAATATCATTCAATGTTGAAAATCGACTTTCTGATTACTTTCAGTTGCGCATGCCTTAAGCAATTTTTAACTACATGCGTTGAAGATGGATCCTACATGTAACTTTTATTACCATCAACTATCGACAGTAAAAAACCTTGGCAGATCAAACAAATCAAAAGATTTGAGACCATTAAAATTATTACGCACTATTTACTTTGGTAAAACCTATGTGTGATCTTTCCTAATTTAGCTTGCAATCTCTTAAACTATCAGTCTATTCAGTGTATTGCGTTCTTTTTTAACAACCCTTCATTTTAATTGCATAAACAGCAGATATATACTCAACGCACTTGAAAGAAAAGATTCGATAAGACCCTTATAATTATTAGTATTACGCACTTTTTACTTTGGTTAACCTTACGGATGTGTGACCTTTCCTAGTTTAGCTTGCCACTTTTTAAACCATCTTTTAAATAATCAATCTTCTTTAAAAATTATAATAACCCTTACTTCTAATTGCTTAAACAGATATATTCAATCTAGATGAACAAATAGTTGAAAACAAGAATATAAATTATGAAACATCCATTTAAGCCTGCGCTATTTCAAGTGTGAACCAATATCATTTTTGACGTAACAGTCCTAATATAATGAAGAGATTTATATCCGCCCGAAACTGACCTGCTATTGAGCGGATACCACATACTTTTGAGATCACAAGCACGAAGTCACACTCGGCTGTACATACGTTTTGATGATAGAAAGCCAAGAAACAACTGTAATATAGATTCATTACAATTACTGGGTCATTGTGGTAGGATGAGATTACAGTTCTTTTAGTGCATGAAAACGTATGAAATTTTGCACGATCCGCCAATGAAACACAGCATTTGAAAAACTGAAAAACTAACAAGATTGTTGTTTCATTACTTTGGTTAAATCAGTCACATTGTGATGATAAAGCTTACCCTAAGGACGAGAAATAATGGAAAGCTATCAAGAGTATCTGCAGTGTGATATCCAAAGAAGAAGAAGAATCCACTGACGAGAATTTGTTTTACGTTTACCATTGCATTTCTCTCTTCTAGACATCTGATATTGGTTGATATTGTCTGGAATATCGGTAAAAGAATGAAAGAAACTCACAGCCAACTAAAGTTTTTGGCCATCTTTATCTTCATACTTAATCTGACAATAAAATGCAACCTCGCAGATTCTATTTGTACATCAGCTTCAGCCTGCAGTAGATGTAAATATATTGATGTTAACCATGACAAAAATCTTTTTGCAGCGACGTGCAACAGATTCAACTTGACATCTGTTCCAGTAATCATCCCTCAGAAACAACTCGGAAGGCTTTACATTGCCTTTAACAACATCAGTGAAATATCTCCACAGTTGATGAAAGACTATACGTATTTGAAGATACTATCTCTAAACGCAAACAGCCTAACAGTTATTACCAATGGAAGTTTCAAGCACAACAAGTTTCTCGAAAAACTTTACATAAGCGGAAATAGAATTGAAAGATTGCATAAGAATAATTTTAAAGGTTTGCTTCACCTTACACGTTTAATTTTGGAAAGTAACTCAATAAAATTTCTCAAAAGAGCTACTTTCGAGTTTCTTAAGAGCCTGACTGAGTTAAGCTTACGCGATAATAAGATTTCTCTTATGGAAGACGGAGCCTTTAAAGGACTGGATGCATTAAGGACCTTAGTACTTGGTGGAAACAGACTCAAAAGAATCCAGTTTCATTTTACTAATCATCCTGCCCTGACGTTTCTGGACATCAGTTTTAATAAGATAAGTGAGGTTGGGCAAAAGGTTTTTTCAAAAATTCCATCGTTAAGAACGTTACATCTCAACAACAACAAGTTTAGAGATGTCCCATTTGCTGCTCTTAGATATATCAGAAACTTGACCGAGTTGGACTTCAATTCAAACTCCTTAACATTTATTGCTGCGGAAACTTTCATGGGGTTTTATGAGCTTGAAACATTGGATTTGCGTTTCTGCAACATAGCAATGATACATAAAGGCTTCGGTGATGAACTGAAATCCTTAAAAAACATTTATCTTGACGGCAATCCGCTAATTTGCGACTGTCGCACAAGATGGTTAAAAGAATGGCTTACCAACTCAAACGTGTCCAAGACAAAGCCTTTACAAGAACAAAAGAGAAAAAATTCTACGTCTCACCCGTTAGAAAATATTAAGTGTAGCTGTCCTCGACCTCTGAAGAATATGCCAGTTGTTCACGTGAAAGATGAGGATTTCCTTTGTTCTTGTCAGACTTGCTATCTTGACAATAGCTGCTACAGCACCAATAATATCGCAGTGCCATGCACAGTTTGGAACTGTAGCGAACAGCTTGTGAGCACATGTAGTTCTTGGTGCGATTTTACGGGAATCAAACCAATTTGCAGTCAGGTAAACAAAACCTGTTACTGTTCATGGACCTCGAGAGCATGTGGAGAGAATGCAGATTTACAGATACGTAACATGACACGGTTTTGTAGCTGTAAAGAAGGTTTTACTGGCGATGCGTTGATTGAATGTTTACCTGTTTACAAGGAAACATTCGTAATAACAATAGCAATATCCATTGCTTGTTTTACAGCTGTATCGTTTTTAATAGCAGCTGTTATCGCTTGGTTCAGATACAGATATCGCCGAAGGATTTCTTCATCTCAAGGCTGTAATTTAAACTGGCAAAACGCCATTCCTTTTAGTAGCTGGATCAATAACACTGCAACAGTGTCCATCGGGGTTACAAATAAAACAGAATCAATATCTTCAGAACCACAAAAAGGTAAATTGTTGTCCTTACTATTGCGTCTTTCTCAAGGGCATGAACAGTGGTCAGGCGAAGGTTAAAAACTCCAAGGTTCAAATTAAAAATAAACTGATTGTTCAAAGAAATCTATAAATGAAAATGTTTCTACTGAAAATTCATCGTTAAAAAGTGATCGATAGTTTAGAAATTAAATTGGTCGTGGCAAACTCTTGATTGAAATTTAATTTTGCTTATCGCAGAAAAACGCGATTAACCATTCAAAATTTTTAAACACAATACAACACTATACAATACAACAATAAAATATAACACAACGCAATATAACACAATACAACACAACACGACACAACACAATATGACACAACACAGTACAATACAACATAACACCATACAACAGAACACAATACGACACAACACACCACAATACAGCACAACACAACACAACACTATACAACACAACACAACAACACAATACAATACAATACAATACAATACAACAATACAATACAATACAATACAACACAACACAATATAACACAACGCAATATAACACAATACAACACGACACAACACAATACAACACAACAACACAATAACACAATACAATACAGCACAACACAATACAACACAATAACACAATACAATACAACGCAACACAATACAACACAATACAAGAAAACTATGCACGATTTCAAAAATGACAAAATATCCTTAACAGCCGAGAGGCCAATTACTGCGGATCTGAATAGTTTTCATTTTTGTGGAATGGAAAATCCACGAGCATCGGAATGGTCGGGATGGGGGGAGAAAAATGTAACAATAGGTAGTCATTTCATCCAATCGATTAAACGTCGCTGAGAAATAATGCGTCACTTCTTGATCTTTCGTGGTTTTAGCCAGTTACGTTTGTCGTATGAAGCCCATGGAGTTCGGGTTACTCCACCAGGATTCACAGGATACCTTTGATTAGCACTTCAAATGACAGCAGTTGTACTCGTAACCATCAAATAACAAATAAAATAGGAATTTTTAGAGAAAAATTAACCAAACGAATGCTTAAAACCATGGCAAGCAAATTGCTGTACCCAAAGAACAACTGATTTTAATGAAATTGAGGAAAGCTTTAAAGATATTCATTGTTTTATAACCTTTATGTATCGATAGTTAAAAATAGATTGCTATTATTCATACCATTTATGGTATAAATACTAGTTTACAGCCATAACACCTCGGATTTACTGCGCTTACCAAAACTGACCTTCTGTGCAAGAGCGTTCTCTGAGATCTCATTTCTGTTTATTTTACAGTGACGAATGGTGACTGGTGGGAAATACCTCGCGATCGTCTTCAGATTGGAGAAATAATCGGAGAAGGCGAGTTCGGACTTGTAATGAAAGGAATTTTTAGCACAGGTAAGCTTTTCCGTCAAATTTAGTACTCACAAGATAGTGAGATAAGCTTCTAACTTGTACTAACTAAAATTGAAGTTTATAACAAACTTCCTTTCATCCGACGGAAACGTCTCTATGGATATGTTAATTTACACATTTCTCGTATTCTTCCTAACCTAAGTACAACCTGTTTTGCAGGTTTTTTTTAATGTTGGCCAGGAGCCTGAGAACTTTGTTTAAATAGAACATACTCTTCCCAACACAAATTCCAAAAGTTTATTTTTCGTTGTTTGGAAATGGCTAAAGCCTTAAACACTTTTACCTACTTTAAACAAGTTGCTAACATAGTGTATCCGCTTCATATCAACAGAACAGGGAAACAGGGAAGTTGCCATAAAAACTATAAAGAAAAAAGAAAATGAATCCAGTGCATATGAATGCATGCTCAAAGATATGATGGCCGAGTTAAAGATACTAAAGAAGGTTGGGCACCATCCAAACATTGTCAATTTAATCGGCGCATGTACTTCGCTTGATGGACCGCTGTGCGTAGTGACCGAGCTGGTCAGTGGAGGCGATTTGCTGAATTATTTACGCGCGAACCGTCGGGAGAAATCACAAGAGTACATAAACATTAGTCCACCGGTGTGCGAAAAAGATATGCTTCAAATAGCGCTGGATGTTGCAGAGGGAATGAAACACATTTCCGGTCTTGCACTAGTACATCGCGACCTCGCTGCCAGAAACATTCTTTTAACATCAAGAGGAATAGCAAAAATTACAGATTTTGGACTCTCTCGTAGTGTTTATACAGAGGGGATCTATCATAAAACCTCGCAAGGACGACTGCCTCTCAAGTGGATGGCATTAGAATCGATTGAGCAGTTCGTTTTTACAACCAAAAGTGACGTATGGTCATTTGGTGTCTTGTTATGGGAGATACACACTTTTGGTGGCTTTCCTTACCCAGAAATCCCTGTCGGCTTCCTTTTGCCTCGTCTGAGTGCTGGTTACCGTCTGCCCAAGCCCTCTCATTGCAAAGACCCACTATATGATGTTATGCTTTCTTGCTGGAACGAAGATCCCGATTCACGGCCAGATTTTGGCGCTCTTACCGTAACACTTAGGAGCATGGTAATGAAAACAACTGACGATTATGTGAACCTTTGTGAAGATGTTTCTCGTTTTGTAGAGCACGAAACACTAGAATCCAAGTAGTTCTGGAGCCGTGTAAACTATTTGATAGATAAACTAATACTTGATATGTATAGCAGGTACAGTCAAACCTCGATTTCATCAGGACCTCCACAAATAGTCCGGATAATCGAAAATATAACCATTAATGAGATACAAATGTAAGAAAAAGAAATATAAAAATGTGAGCAGCAAAGAAACATTTTTTAATCATGAAATTTACACAGTCTTTATGTGTTTAGTGATTTTTTTTCCAAATATTCACTTTTTGTGCAGATATTCATAACATTCGAAAATGTTCAAGCATACTTGCTTGCTTCGAAAACTTCTCGTACCCACTTATTAGAGAGACCCTAGGCTAACCGACATACTGACATGAAGTATATACCCACTTATTAGAGAGACCCTAGGTTAACCGACATACTGACATGAAGTATATACCCACGAGCGAGAGCAGTGGCAATACAAATACCACTAAGAGTTATTGCAATAGCAATTTTAGAGGCTTGGTCATAGTCACGGTTATTGTTATGGTCAGGGTCAAGGTCATAGTCACGGCTATTGTTATGGCCAGGGTCAAGGTCACAGTCACGGTTATTGTTAAGGACAGGGTCAAGGTCACAGTCACGGTTATTGTTATGGCCAGGGTCAAGGTCACAGTCACGGTTATTGTTATGACCAGGGTCAAGGTCAAGGTCACAGTCACGGTTATTGTTATGGCCAGGGTCAAGGGCACAGTCACAGTTGTGGTCAGGATTTAACAAGAGGCAGAGTGGTTCAGGTAGTCAGAGTAGGGAATTTAAATGCAAAAGACCCGGGTTCTAATCCCGGCCTCGGACTACTGAATGGAATTTTTCCCTAGGTGATCCATGGGACAAATTAACCACGCTTTGTAAATAGCCAACTGGTTTGTCTCTTACAAGTTGGGATTGTTATATAAATGGGGAAGGGGATTTTAACATGACACTGAAAAACCACTTTCAGGGAGTTTTCATTAGGTATTTATTTTTTGTTTTTGTTGTGATACTGGTCACGCCTGACTATTCTTAGGTATACTTTGGTCACGGTAACGATCATAGTACTTAATGATAGCGATTCATGTATTGTCAATCACGGTAACGAACATAGAAACGGTAATGATTATGGTTCACGATCAAAGAAACGGTAATTATAATGGTCACAATCAAAGAAACGGTAATTATAATGGTCACGATAAAAGTAACGGTAATTATAATGGTCACGATCAAAGAAACGGTAATTATAATGGTCACGACCAAACTAACGGTAATTATAATGGTCACGATCAAAGTAACGGTAATTATAATGGTCACGACCAAAGTAATGGTAATTATAATGGTCACGACCAAAGTAACGGTAATTATAATGGTCACGACCAAAGTAACGGTAATTATAATGGTCACGATCAAAGTAACGGTAATTATAATGGTCACGATCAAAGTAACGGTAATTATAATGGTCACGACCAAACTAACGGTAATTATAATGGTCAAGATCAAAGTAACGGTAATTATAATGGTCACGATCAAAGTAACGGTAACTATAATGGTCACGATCAAAGTAACGGTAATTATAATGGTCACGATCAAAGTAACGGTAATTATAATGGTCACGATCAAAGAAACGCACGATCAAAGTAACGGTTCTAGTCCTGGTCATGAAAATAATCAATAGCAAAAGCTACTATTACAATTTTCATTGAGTTCTACCGATAGCACCAGGACCAGGCAGCTATACTTACATATCCTTTACTATCCTTGATCACAACAAGCACTGGTGTGTCAAACTCTCTCATTCGGTAGTACAGTGTGTTAAGACTGATGCCATGAAGATACGTGCTGTAAACCAATATCCACGTGCTGCTTGGCAACCGTTTGGACAACTGTGAAAACGAAAAAGATAATTGTCCCATGTCTCAAAAATCTGAGCCAACTTTCAAATGATGAAAAAAAAGGAAAGTCTTATATTTCACGAATCGCATAAATATTGCCGGCTTAATTACAACTAACTTATTACAGGAAATTAAAAAAGCATATAATTAACGCGGTTTTTGAAAAATCGCGTTAACTCACCCATTAATTGTTGCAATTTTTAATTAAAACCATATTATTTAACACCATTGTTATTATGAAACCCCTTTACTTGTACAAACTAGTAGTAATCATAGATTAGTGAAGTGCGTTCGATAGTTTAAAGGCTGGACAGGATGGTGATTTTTCTAGCACCGTGCTAGAGCGATTGAAGTTAGTCCTTTGTAAAAACAGTTATCAACGCACAAACAAGAAGTCAGGTAATAAACTGTTCTCTTGTCTTTTAGTTACGAACTATTTCCAAAGTAGAAAAATAGTGTCAGTGTTTGCTCTGGAAGGCTCTTACATCCGCACCCAGACCCTCTCGGAGAAATCCAAGATGGCGTCGATTTGGATCAACCACAAAATCGAGATTTTTTCCGCCTGCTCAAGATTATGATTACGTTTTCCTGACGTCGAACGCAATAAGAATATTATTCAAGAATTATATACGGCTCAAAATGCGTCCTTTATAATTAAAACCGTTCATCGAAGGGGATATTGACACCGTAGGTGCTTGTGGCAAGACAAAGAAACATTGCAAAATGAGATATTTAAAATTGCTAGGGGACCAAATCTGCGGGGGGAGACCATATCCGCTAGCAGATTTGGTCCGCCTTGGGGACCAAATCCGCTAGCGGATATGGGCCGAGGGGGACCAAATCCGCTGGGACACCGGCACCGAACGCAACACAGGATCATAAACTGCTCACCCCACTCAGCAAGACTGGAACAGATGAGTATTGTTTGAATATTGAACATGACTTTAATTGTAGTCCTTTAGGAGATGAATATTTAGCTAAAAGTTACGCTGATTATTTAGAAGGGTCAGACTCGGTTGCAGTAAAGGGAAGGCTAAGGTGTCACGATTCATTTTGGGAGGACATAGGAGCTTCTAAATTGATGCTTAATACTATTCTACAAAGGTATAAAATTACTTTCATAAGCCTTAGAGAATGACCAATTTGAGACAGACGCTATATATCTCCGACCTAGTTCTTTTGGGCTCAGTAGTTGAGTGCGTGGAGCCTCCATTCGTAGTAAATCCACTTTTGGTCTCGATACAATCAAATAGTAAAAATAGACTTATTTTAGACTTAAGACATGTAAATTTTTTTGTAAGGAGAGCTAAAATTAAGTTTGAAGACGCTAAGTCTATGTTAACCGTGCTATTAAAGAGCAACTTTTTCTGGAGATTTTCTCTTGATATTAAGTCGGAGTATCATATTAAAATGTTTGAACCTGATCAATGTTTTCTTGGCTTCTCATGGAAATTTTCTGGTGCAACAAAGTATGTTAAGTTCAACGTGTTACCCTTCGGGCTTTCCACTGGCCCCTCAATTTTTACAAAAGTGATGAGCCCTTTAGTAAAATATTGGCGCAGCAAAGCTTTTCAGATTGTAGTTTTTCTAAACGATGGTATGTGCGTATGCAATGACCATACTAGCTGTGAGGACAGCTCTGACAGGGTGAAAACGAGATTTGAGAAAATTCTGGATTTGTTGCAAATAGATTTAATCCGCGCGGTTGTCACGTTGTCTGAACTGGGTAAACAAAGGAAACAAAAGGGTGTATTCTAGTGATCACTAGAGTTTTTTAAGGACTAAGAACGGAAGCAATAACGACGGCGGTTATGAAAAAATACAGGTCAACCGTCGTTTAGTAAATTAAAGACGGCGCCTCAACAAAAACAAAACCCGCCAGGATACATAGGTGAACAATTTTGCGAGCAAAACTGCAGACGAGTAGTACTCTCCTCACATGAGGTACCCTAGCGGGTTTTGATTTTGGTGAGGCGCGGTCACTAATAAAATTATACTAAACGACGGTTGACCTGTGCCTCAAAAACGTACAATGCGGCTCGCTGGAGGACAGAAATGCAGGAATACTTAAGGAAAAATCGTCCTTTTGAGCAGGTTTTTGCGAACCGATTGATGTGAGATGGCAATAGGTTTATAAGGGGTTTATTCGTGGACATGCAGACAGACTTCAAAATTGATTTGGTTTCTATTACGGGAATTATGGTGTATAGCGTGGGGAAGTTTTCAAATCAAAGTTGGCCAACCTTTATTTCTTTTAATAGAGTGGAAGAACTATCGTAAAAAATCCCTCTAAAACTCCTCCAATCAGACATATCAGAAAATTTGCGCTAAGGTATCAAGGTCCAAAATTTTTTAACTCCTTAAACAAAAACATTCAAACTGCAGTTTCTTTACCCTCTTTTATGAAGCAGCTTAAATCCTTTCTTACTGTTAGTTAACTTAACACATCGTTGATTTACAGTATTTCTCCCTCTTTCTTTCTTATTTTGTTCATGTGAAGTGT